>JASAMZ010008665.1:25000-27129 GCA_030248115.1 Linhomoeus sp. GSCO2_2 | reverse complement strand
CAAGAATCGAGGCTAAGCCGATTCGAGATCAGAGGTGGCCATAGAAACTGATTTAGTTTCAGTTTTAGTTTCAGTATAAGTTTTGATTGTAGTTTCAGTATCAGTTTCAGTAAGATTTTCTTTTGAGTTTCAGTTACACTGACTGAAACTGAGTTTCAGTATTGCGATGCTCGTAGATGTGGGTACATGCACACTTTTGGCTACACGTGTTGCATAGGTAGTTGTTATAAGGTATATTTCAGCTATTTCGTTATCATGAACAAGCAATACGCCAACATTGACCGAATATGAGCCAAAGATACAGATTAAATATTGGAATTTACACTAAAACTCGGTTCAGTTGTGTACGGAAACTAGTTTCGGTAGGGCACTAATACTGACACTGCTTGTGGAGTTTCAGTTTCAGTTCAAATATACCTGGCCATTCTGGTTTCAGTTTCAGTTTCAGTATACTTATTGAAACTGCAACCAATATTGAAACCAGTTTCAGTTTCTATGGCCACCCCTGATTCAATATCGGCTTCGTCTGTGCGACAATCTGACAAACTGGCGAGTGCGTGGATGTGGCAATGTATGCCTACGTCCGGGTTAACTAGTCAGTTGTGAAATTGTTATAGAGATGAATATTTTCAAGCCAACCTCCTGTTCACTGTTGTTGAACGCTTGAAAGTGGACACCTGTCCGGTTGTCGAATTGCCAGTGCATTGGGGCGAAGGCCACTTCAACCGAGCAGGCGCCGGAGATCACTACCACAACAATTTGAATGATGATCCGGTTGCGATCGTTGAAGAGCTGTAATGAAAGCATTGACAGTTGGTACGGGCGGCGCTTGGCACAGTTGGTTAGCGCGTCAGTTTACGAATCCATCAGCCGGGGTTCGACACTCCTGCGAGCCACAAATTTTCGATGCGTCTTGTCCAACTTTCCACTGTTTGTAAGTCCCGCCAACGATCAATATAAAGCGCAGTACGCACCTCTGAGACGGCCACCGGCCAGGCAATGGCGCAGCAGCGGCTGACTGCCAGCGTCGTGATCAGAAGATGCTGTGCGCACACGGTGAAGAACGTCAGCAGTATCAGAGGGTTGGTCGTCTCGTAGTACACGGCCAGGTCGTAAACGGCCCACTTGTGGAGCTGAAAGCATTCAATGATGAATCATGAAATTCGGATAGCTACAGTAATTGCTGACGAACGTGCACAGCGCACTATATAACCTACATAGAGGCGCAGTGCACAGTCAAGGCCAGAATTCAGTCATCACCAGAGACTAGAAGCCGGTCACAAAATTCCAACTGATCATTGGTAGCGACTGTCAGCCCTTGTGATGCGTGTGAAAATACGGAGGTTGGGAGGTTCGAGAACGAACAGCTGCACGTCTAGCCATGTTCTCCCATGGTTGCGCAGGCTCCTCAAAACCTGCCTACCCACCCGCGCGTGTTTATGCACATACATGTGTCAAAGCACGCATCTATGTATCTTTGCATACGAAGGAAAGTGGCTGACTCGCTATGACTGACGACTACCTGTAGCAGGTGAAGTGTGCCACTAAATATCAGTAGTCCAACGTGTCCTACTACAATTCAAAACGAATTGTAGTATAGCATAGTATAGTTTTGCCGGACAATTTTTATTTGCAGTATGGTATAGTACACATAGTATGCTGTATCCGAAATGCATTGTAGTATAGTACTACAATTCGAATTGTAGGTAGTATACAAGTACTAGAAACAGCCGAAATTGACGTCTGTTTAACTAAATATTTTGAAATATATTCAATACAACAAAGTGTGTTACTGTGATATCATCATTTGCAGTACGTAATGAGTCGAGAAGCTTTTGTACATGAGGTTTACTATCCATGAACTCCTAAACTAACAAAACTCCCAAATTGTTCATGAATTTGCAGCTTCACTCCATACTACAATTAATTCTAGTGTATACTACAATTAATTGTAGTATGAGCGAAATTGTAGTATAGTATAGTATGGTATAATACTACAATTCCGGACTGAATTGTAGTATAGTATGGTATGCCATACTATACTCACGACCCCTCGAGAGTGCCAAAATTTCCCCAAAAATTCCAGTGGTTGTCACATTTTTGTGTACATTTGAATAGATTTTGTACTG
>JASAMZ010008665.1:0-20000 GCA_030248115.1 Linhomoeus sp. GSCO2_2 | reverse complement strand
AGAGAGACGATCTTGGGCTCCATGCATAGGTCTCGACTCACTGATCATTCGTCCTGTCCATGTTCGCAACTCAAAAATTTGAATTTCGCTCGCTAGTTACAGTAACCCAAAAGTCCAAGACGCAAAACGGCTCTAACTCGCCGGTCTGACGTTGTAGAGCGACAATCGACACGTCAAATGACAGCTCCCGACGTGCCCTTTCATAAAGCAGCAAACATTTTTAATTACTAAAACCCGCGCAAAAAACATACTTTGTTCTACGACATGGCGAGATGTGCGGCGCAGTTCGGTTGCTTGTAATGCGCTCTTTTGTGCTGTGTTAAACGTTTGCCTAAACTATGGCAAGTTAGTGTCAATCAGCGGTGCTCGATTGAGAGATCTTCCTGCTCTAAAAACCAAATCCCGGGCGAAATCAATCTGAGAAAGCTATGCAATACCCTCTCGCGAAGGGGGAATGTGGGAAGCGCAGCAATACAGGCGATGAACTTTCGCACTTTCTGCGCAAAGAACGCTGCTCTTTGTAATGTCAGTCATAATATAAACTCAACTTTTTAATACCATAGCTTGTTCTAATTGTCTCGTTAATATTTTGTTCCGCAGTATAATTTCTTGAAGTATTTTGGTATTATTATTGCTCCACTCGGATTTCGACAGATTGTTCTTGCTATTGTTGTTACCTAGTCATTGTACTTAACTTATTGTTAAAATTGTACTTAAATGTTCTTGAGGACAGTGTGTGGGGTAGAGCTGAACTCCGTTGAACAATGACTTCCATCAAATTGCAGTGTGAAGGGTAAAATATTCTCACATTGCACGCGGTTTGCTATGTACATGATTGTTGGATTACAGTATGCTTTCACCGACTTTTGAAACAATTAAGAAACAATTTAAGAGTTTCAGAATGATTAAAGTTTTGTTTGTTTCTGCGACCATTCTAGATTGTTAAAGTTTTGCTCCTGAAATGAGTTAAACAAACTGCTATTGTTTCTAAATTGACAACAATTTAGTGGTGCAAATTGCTAGGCGCAGTTCGTTTACAAAATCAAAGAGTTTTCAAAATCAAAGAATTTTGCGAACGTAACGCCTCGGCGCTCCGCGAGCCGGCGTCTGTTGCCGCGTTGGGTACCGTACTTGATACTTGTAGTGTGCACACTTGGCAAAAAGGGTTACTGTAGTAGTAGTTGGCTGACAGAACTAGTTCAAAGGGTCTCGCCACAGATTCCAGATGCGTTATTATAAATATGAAAATGAAAATTCACAAATTTCCCCAATTTAGCGACGCCAAGAATTCTTCAAAGCGCTATTCTTGCGACCGTCACGCATATCATTTTGGCTCAGAATACGCCCTGAGCGGCGCTTAGAACAAATCGAACCGCTTTGTCGACTGCCGCGCTATTCTCGTTCAGTCGTCGTCTCCTAACTCACCTTTCCGACAATTTTAGCAACTTCAGCAGCTGCAATTTGAAAAGGGAACAAAATGAAAACTTTCGCCTTATGCCTGACCGGGATCCTGCTAGCCTTTCTTCTGCTGAAGGAGGTACCTACAGTACATAAGTGCAGTGCACAAGGGTATCTTAGTGTTTGAGCTCGCCTCTTTAACGCAGGCATTTCAGTTGGCTATGTACTTTCAGGCGAGCGCCAGCAGCGGGTCCGACGAAGACAGCGGTAGGTTATTGGCCGAGCGTAGCGTAGAATTAATGTACATTTGACACACGCATATTATGCCAGAGGCCACAGCGTGCTATCGCTCCGGTGTTCCGCAATTCCTCCAATTATGGTAAACTACTTTCTTTCAGGAGACCTGAAGAAACGCGTGGCCAAGCTGGAGAAGAAGATCAGCAAGCTGATGAAGGACGCCGAAGGTGCGATTTTTCACCGTTTTAGTAGCAATTTTTGACGTTTTTACAACTTTTTTAAATTCAGACATGCTGATCACCCTGGGACGAAAGTCGGCCACCCAAAAGCTCGGAGAGGGTCTCCTGGCAGCCTTCACCGTGGGCAACGCCAAGCACGAGTCGCGTGAGTGAAAACTGCCAAAAAATGGTTAACTGCAGATTAAATTGCTTAGATAAAGCTAAATTGCAAGGCAATTAAACAACTGAAATTTTGAAGTAGCACAGGCAAATGAAAACGTCAAATGAAAAAAATTGGAAAAATAGAAAACAAGTTAATAAACGTAGTGAAAAACTGCATGGGAGAAAGCACAATACAACAATGTAGTGGTAACAACAAGATGATAAATACAGTGCTTACAAACTGCAATTTTAAAACAGCAAAATATTGTAGGCACTAGTGATTTAATACCACTTCATTTCAGTGAAGATCCAGCACCAGCTTCTGAGCGTGCTGCCACTGCTGATTGCCGCCGACGGAAAGGACTACGACTACAGCAAGCGTGAGTCTCTCATATTGACAGAACTGCAACATTCACACTTCAAAAATCCCAAAATCGCCACATCGCTCAGGCTCGCAGACTAAGCAGTTCATCAAAGAGGAGATGGAGTTCTTCGGCTTGAAGGTCGTCAAGGTGGGCAAGAACGGCAAGCCCGTTCCCACCAGAAAGGGTGAGAAAATTAGGTTTTTTTATTTTGCAATTTTTAATTTTTTTATTTTGCACATAAAAGCGGTGTCGGTGTTCAGGCGAGGGCCTGGGCGATGTCACCACGGATGAGTTCTATGACAAGATCGCTAACATCGTTGAAAAGGGCAAGAAGAAGGAAGGTTCGTTTGGTAACGTAACCGAGTGGCGAGGGGAGGGGGAGGGGTGGGTCAAGGGGGATACAGGCACCCCAAGCAGCCCTTGCTATTAGAAGGAACTTCGGCTCTAACTATGATTGTCAAACTTTTTCTGCTGGCTTGGAAACGGCTCTCACTCGCCTGTCTTGCGTCGTAAAGAGACGATCTTGAGCTCATTGGATAGGTCTCGACTCACTGATCATTTGTCCCCAGTTTAATGACTCAAAAATTTGAATTTCCCGAGTTACAGTAACCCAAAGTTCTAAGCTGTTTTCACTCTTCAGGCGAGCGCCAGAAGTTGCTGGACGCCGTCGAGATGGCCGGACTCCGAGTCTGCCCAGAGAAGAAGGGCTGCAAGGACTCGAAGAGCAGCAGCGGAAGCTCCGAGAGCAAGGAGAAGGAGAGTAAGGGTTCGTCGGAGAGTAAGAGCTCGGAGAGCAAGGAGAAGAGCAAGAGCAAGAGCGAGAGCGAGAGCAAGGAAAAGAGCTCAGAGAGTAAGAGCAAGAGTAAGAGCAAGAGTGAGGAAAAGAGCTCGGAGAGCAAGAATAGCAAGAGCAAGAAGAGTTCTGAGGAGGATTAGAGTGGGAGCGTAAGAGTGATACAATTTCCAAGTATGCCGCCCGCTCTAACCGTGAAGCGCTGAAATTGTGGCCGCATTGCATTGCAACTGGCTCCATACACATGAAACACGCAAGTGAATGGCGAATGGTTGGCCACAGTGGCGCATATTGTGCAAGTTGAGACGAAAGTGAGTGACCACACCAATTCCTTCAATTCATATGCACGTGTAAGCGGTTACTGGGCAGGGTAGAGAGAAAGTGATCGGGGAGGGGTGTCGGGGGGGGGGGGGGGGAGGATCGAAATCATGTGGGTGTCATGAGTCGTCGTGACCCCCAGGACTCTATAATGGTGGAAAGTCAAAATAGCCTATAAATTTGCCATTCAACTCAAGGAATGCGTGCAGGAGCCCCTGCAGTGAAGCGCCTGGTGTAGCCATATAAACCACTACGGTTGCAGCACCATTCGCGCAGTCACTCTGCTTGCTGCCAGTCTGCCGGTCTAAGGCTCTGGGTCTTTTCCCATTTGTCTTCCTCTTTGGACGTGCGTGCGTCCCAAGTAGTCCCAAGGTCACTATAGCGCGACAGCCAAGCCAATCACCAATACTATGTACCACTATACCAATACTGCACGTGTGCCTAATAACTGAATAACTCCTCCCACATAATGGTTGTCGAAACTTTGCAGAGACGGGCGGGCTGGCATGAGAACTGGCCTGCTTACACACTAGTACAGGGTGTTTTTTTTAATCTGACACATTTGATTTGCGAATAACTTTTGCACCACAAGAGATATTGACCTGAAATTTGGCACACACTATAACAACACGTTAGGAAGCCGGTTTCCAGAATCGTTTCCCTTAATTCCGACTGTACCGTCCAAGGCGATGTTTCAAAGCAGAATCGCGTTTTCGGTGAACCGCGATTCCTAAGAAACTCGTCCTTCGGCTGCCCAGCACGCCGTAATAAGCTTTGCGTGGTGAAACTCATACACATGTTAGCGCCACGTCTTGACACTTCTGACACCAAATTTCAACACCGTATTCCCAGAAACGCGACCGTTTGGGGGTTAAACTCAGAATTAGGTAGCGCCTCAGCGAGGGTCATCGTGGGTGGGCGGGTTGGCCACAGATAAATCGGTATTGCCACAGACGAAAAGCGTGCAGGTCACAGATGGACGTGCGTCTTCACAGATAAATGTGTAAGTTCACAGATGAAAGTCCACACGGCGTGCAATCACAGATGAATGTGTAACATCACAGATAAATGTGTAAACGTCACAGATAAACGTGTAACATCACATATAAGCGTGTAAGTAGCGAGGCAGTGGCCATGTAGCGAATTTGGGATGTAGCGAATGCAGGGAAGGGGCACAGCCGGCCTAAGCAGGCGGCAAATTATATGGCGGAGTGTTTATCCCACCTACAGTTTGCACTAAAACTCTACCGGCGTCGCGCCTGGCGGGTCTCAACTGAGGCTTAGCGCGACCACCAACTAACTTCAGGGCGCGCTCCGCGCGCCCTGAAGTCGGTCACCGGTCGCGTTAAGCCTAAGCTTCGACCCGCCAGACTGCGACGCCGACTGACTCTTGTGATCCGTCTCTGGGCGCAGGGCGAGCCTAAGCATAGCCTGAACTTAAAGGAATATTCTGCTTGGACTTAGAGAGACTGTCAACATCACATTTACCCAATAGATGTGATGTAGCACATCTATCTGTGATGTTACACATTCATCTGTGATGTTACACATTTATCTGTGAAGTTACACATTCGTCTGTGAAGTTACACATTCATCTGTGCAAAAACACCAACAGAGTCGGCGATAAAAAGTCATCTGTGAAGATACCCATTTATCTGTGGCTGTACCGATCTATCTGTGCCCAATCATTTCCCCCGGTCATCGTGTTGACCAATCTTGCGTTTCACTCCCGTATTCTTTCCCCAATGGAAACAGGGAGCTGAAATTTGGTGTCAGAAGTGCCAAGACGTGGCGCTAACATGTGTATGAGTTTCACCACGCAAAGCTTGCTATGGCGTGCTAGGCAGCCGAAGGGCGAGTTTCTTAGGAATCGCGGTTCACTGAAAACGCGATTCTGCTTTGAAACATCGCCTTGGACGGTACAGTCGGATTTGAGGGAAACGCTTCTGGAAACCGGCTTCCTAACGTGTTGTTATAGTGTGTGCCAAATTTTAGATCAATATCTTATGTGGTGCAAAAGTTATTCGCAAATCAAATGTGTCAGATTTAAAAAAACACCCTGTAGTTGGATGTAGAACACTCACCTACAACAACGATCGCCTGCAACAGAAGCGAATGTTGCATTCACAGCCCACAACCCATATACCGTAAATACTCTAATAAGCCCCCGGGGGGGCTTATTTTTTCAACCCCCCCCTTGGGGGGGGGGGGGGGTACTATTGGAGGGGGGGGGGGCTTATTCGAGGAGGGGGCTTAATATTTCGACCCCTCTTCCAGAGACCCAAGGTACACAAAATGTACGTATGCCATACAGAACATACCTTCCAGGCACTGAATATCTATAGCATGTACCTACAAAGGGTATATTTACTACATATAGTAGTTTTAGTAGTACTATAGTACAGTATACATGCATACAGTATGCCTTATAGTACACATACCTGTACTATAGTACATAAGGTAGGGGGTACTATTGGAGGGGGGGGGGCTTATTTTTTCGCCCGGCCTCAGCCGGGCGAACCCCTACGAGAGCTCTTCGTCCGTTCGTCCGTTCGTTCGTTCGTCTGTAACGCTTTCAGATCTCGGCGTTGGAACGTCGTAGCAAGGAGATCTTGGGCTTTATGGATAGGTCTTGACTCACTGAGCTTTGCGAGCACAGTTTCGAGTTTCAAAACTTTGAATTGCGCGCGCTACAGTAACCCGAAGGTTTAAACGCAAAACGGCTCTAACTCGCTCGTCTTACGTCGTAGAGCGGCGTGCTATAGCTCAACTAAAAGGTCTCGACGCGCTCTTTCGTTTGGCATAAAGATTTTCTTAATTGCGCAAACACGCAACACGAAAAGCGACATTCTCGCGTTTTTAACGGAGAAATCGCTCTAACTCGCTCAGCGTGCGTCGTAGGGAGATGATCTTGGGTTGGTTGAATAGCTCTCGACTCACTGATTATTTGTTCTTCTATTGGTCGAAACTCAAAAGTTTGAATTTCGAGAGCTACAGTAACCCAAAGGTTTAAAACGCGAAACTTATCTAACTCGCTCGTCTTTCGTTATAGAGAGACGATCTTGAGTTTCCTGAATAGGTTTCGGCACACTGATAATTCCGTTAGGAGAAGTCGAAATTCAAAAGTTTGAATTGCGCGCGCTACAGTAACCTACAGGTCCAAAACGCAAAACAGCTCTAACACGCTCGTCTTACGTCGTAGAGCGGCGTGCGATAGGTCAACTAAAAGATCTCGACGTGCTCTTTCAACTGACGTAAAAAATTTGTTAATTGCGCAAACACGCACCACGAAAAGCGACATTCTTGCGTTTTTAGCATAGAAATCGCTCTAACTCGCTCACCGTGCGTCGTAGAGAGACGATCTTGAGTTGCTGGATAGCTCTTGACTCACTGATCATTTCTTCTTCTATTGGTCGAAGCTCAAAAGTTTGAATATCGCGAGCTACAGTAACCCAAAAATTCAAAACGCAAAACTTCTCTAACTCGCTTGTCTTCCGTCGTAGAGAGACGATCTTGAGTTTGTTGAATAGGTTTCGTCACACTAATCATTCCGTTAAGAGAAGTCGAGATTCGAAAGTTTGTATTTGGCGAGCTACAGTAACTCAAAGGTTCAAACAGCAAATCGGCCCTAACTCGCTCGTCTTACGTTGTAGAGCGGCATGCGTTCGACCGTTTGAAAGCTTACGTTGAGGCAGTTGTTGAACGGTCATTCCTAAAGCAATACTTTTGTTTTTTTAAACCCTTGTCTTACGAACAACATTGTCTGCTAAAAAAAATTAATCCCGGGCGATCCCAATGTTGCCCTGCAACAACCGCTCAGAAATGCGTGTGTCTTGCTCAAAAAAATAATCCCGGGCGATCCCAATGTTGCCTTGCAAGAACCCCTCAGAAAGGAGCGTGTCAGAAGTAGCGCATGAATAGTGGACTCCGGGCGGGCGCGCGTCATATCGGAAAGGCTTCGAAATACTTTACAAAAGTATCCACTCTTTTACTCTTCCACTTTAAAATACTCACAAACCACTCTGTATTAATAAAACAGCTCAACTTTTTTAAGAACAGCTTGTTTAAACCTCCTCTACGGGGGGGGGGGGGTGGAGGTGGGGGGTACCATTGGAGGGGGGGGGGGGGGTATTCGAGGAGGGGGGGGGGGGCTATTCGAGGGGGGGGGGGCTTATTAGAGTATTTACGGTATCCCCACTTATGTACGTACATATGCTCACCGCTTGTATTCCTCTCAAGAACCGATTCTCTCTCTGGGTTGATGAAGCAACTGAGCCCTATAGAGTATTCTTCGCTCGTTGATCTGCCTCAGATAATGTAGTACTCTATCTTCCCACTGCCTCTACACACGCAGAAAAGCAGTGTATTCCTTATCGGTGCGTTCCGCTTCTTCGGGGCCGATAGAACTCTGCCCGTGCAGAGTGCATTCTCCAGCAGCCCCACTGAAGCTGAACGACACGCATTCGGTATTTTCCTTGCATGCGCCTGCGCAGGTCAGCAAACGGCGGGTCGACACGGTTTCCAGGGCTGGATAGGCAAACTTCTTGCCCTCTTTCCATCGGATAAAGTGGATCGGGGGAGGAGGCGGCGCTGCAAAGTCAAACAGTCGACTTCTTACAATAAGAACTCGATTAGGAGTGCGTGCCTGCGTGCGTGCGCGCGCGCGCGCGTGCGTGCGTGCGTGCGTGCGTGCGTGCGTGCGTGCGTGCGTGCGTGCGTGCGTGCGTGCGTGCGTGCGTGCGTGCCTCAGTGCGTGCCTCAGTGCGTGCTTCCGTGCCCCTCGCAATCCCCACCCCGAACTCACGAGGAATTTCGCTGAAGACCCTGGCGGGTCCGTCCTCACTGCAGGGGGCCTCATAGGTCCCAGGGGAGTCCTTGCTTGTCTTGCTGCTCAGTCGGCATGCCCCCAAATAGAAGTCGAACGACTGGCAACCCGGCAGCAGGGTGTCGCCTGCGCAGGCCTGTCGGCACTCGTCTACGGTCAGGTCCGGGATCTCCAACCCGGCCTTGTCTACGCAGGCGCTCGTGGCAAGAGTCCACTCGGAGTCTGCACAAAGTGGCTGTTGTCTGCTTCGCTATTGTCGCCACCAGTGGCGGGTTAAGGATTAGGAAATGGTGTGGCGCGGAACTTTTGGGGCCACAGAGGTGACCAAGGCGCTACAAATTGCATAAAAATATTGCGCCGCATGCGAATCCATGTATCAACATTGGTATGCGTAGGTAAAGTTATAAGGTTGGCTCGAAATAACGCCACAGACTAGTATTTTCGATCAGTTTGGGCTCTGCTGAATTGCCTTAAAATAGCTCCGCAAGCAAAAATTTTTCCCTACATATGTCAGTCTGTTCGTCATAAAATAGCTCTGAGCTAGCGCCGCTGGGGAAATATTGTTGCTCTAGACGCCCTGTACTGAGCACAATTCTTCTTCCCTTCTTCCCTTCGGGGGAAATAGGGGGTGGGGGGGGGGGGGCACAACCCCCCCCCCCCTGGATTCACTACATCAGGAGCTTGCCTGGAGCGTCCATCTTCTCTGAGAAGAGGAACTCCTTTCGATGGCCATTATAGTAGGTGTTTTCGAGGGCCACGCAGGGCTGCTCGAAATACCCATCGGAAATGGCCTGCGCCTTGCTTCGGCTGTTGTGGAAGCACTCCCGGTCGATGGCCATGATGGAGCGACAGGAAGGGTCGGCCTCGCACCTGCGTGAGAGCCAAGTGGACACGTGGCGCCCCCAAGCGAAAATTCTGGAGACACTTTAAAGTACCATGGAGCGAACCGATTGGCGACACATACATAGTGCTAACGAAATTCAACTGAATTTGCTAGGTGTTTTGAGCGAGCTTGTCCTTATTCGGCACGCACATTCAAGCGCATTTTCGAAAAAGTCCTCTATCCAAGCGACTCGCGTGAATGTGTTGCAATTGTTAGAAACACAAATCGGGCATCATAGTGCATGTACTTGTGCACAAATCTTAAAGGAAGTATGATTTTGTGCCTTAGAGTCTGGTGCATGCGCATACAAAACTACTGTGTCGGTCTAGTATTCAATAGCATTTGATGGTCCAGACCAAAACCTCTAGAGACACCAGTCTAAAGCCAGTACTAGCCAGTACTACTAATAGGCTTTAGACACCAGTCTAAAGCCTATTACGCCGAAACAACCCAGCCTCGCACATGCTGCGGCACTCGTCAATGTACTTGTCCCAGTAGTTGCTGTCGCGCCAGATCATCTCCAGGTCCTTCCGAAACACGCAGGCGTTGACCTCTGTGGTCCAGGACTGCAGAGCTGTAATGGCGATCGAGAAAAAATTGCTATGGGTGAATACAGATTGAACGCAGGCCACCCATGCCGTGCGTGTAAGTTTTGGTGGCGTACACAAGCGCGCCATAGACATGCGCAAATCCTTTGATATGGGTACAAAGGTTGACGCATGCGGAAATGAGTTTCCTTTCAACGAATACGCATGCGTATATGCAGTCCGAATTTCCTTTAGTGGTCATTGGATTTCCTTTTCGGTCATGTATCATCGACCCTCTTCTGTCGCTCGAACGGACAGTACACGCTTGCAGACCTGCTTCCGCGATGGGGGCTGTCGTCAGAGCGAGTGCCAAAACGGCCGACATCTCGAGTCGGTTCGAGCAATTTGCTGGCCCCATAATCGAGCCAGACGACGGTAGCCAACGGCACTTTCCTCCGACCAACTTCCCTGACGAGAGCAGCAGAGTAGGCGGATGGGCGATGGAAGGGGGGAGAAACCGGCATGTACCGACATACACGTTGTTGCACGGCAACCAGTCTGTGCCAGCGTTCAGATGAGCGAATAGGAACAATACCACTGGAAACAAACTCGGTTTGCACCAGCCCCGTCTCGAAAACAACCAAAGTGTCACGCGACTCACAGAGAGACGATTCTCGGTCTGTCAATGGCAGTTATGTAGAACATCAGTTTGATCACTGTCAGCATAGCATGGTTCTATCATTGCGTCAAAGTAATCGTTCAAAGTCTAGTTCACTCTTATGGCGTCTTTTACAGTTTGCTGTAAGGGTTTGCCTTCTCAAAATCCGCATATGCGGGCCACCCAGTCGTTTTCATGACCTTGTGCGGACCAATGTCTGACAGCTGGGCGCAGCCTGAAGTCAACTTGAACAAGCTGTTTTAAAAAAGTTGAGTTGTTTTATTAATACAGAGTGGTTTGTGAGTCTTTTAAAGTGGAAGAGTAAATGAGTGAATACTTTTGTAAAGTATTTCGAAGCCTTTCCGATATGACGCGCGCCCGCCCAGAGTCCACTATTCATGCGCTACTTCTGACACGCTCCTTTCTGAGAGGTTCTTGCAGGGCAACATTGGGATCGCCCGGGATTAATTTTTTGAGCAAGGCACACGCATTTCTGAGCGGTTGTTGCAAGGCAACATTGGGATCGCCCGGGATTAATTTTTTTAGCAGACAAAGTTGTTCGTAAGACAAGGGTTTAAAAAACAAAAGTATTTCTTTAGAAATGACCGTTCAACAACTGCCTCCACGTAAGCTTTCAAACGGTCGAATTGGGTTACTGTAGCTCGCGATATTCAAACTTGTGAGTTTCGACCAATAGAAGAACAAATGATCAGTGAGTCAAGAGCTATCCAGCAACTCAAGATCGTATCTCTACGACGCACGCTGAGCGAGTTAGAGCGATTTCTATGCTAAAACGCAAGAATGTCGCTTTATGTGATGCGTATTTGCGTAATTAACAAATTTTTTACGCCAAGTGAAAGAGCACGTCGAGACCTTTTAGTTGACCTATGCACGCCGCTCTACGACGTAAGACGAGCGTGTTAGAGCCGTTTTGCGTTTTGAACCCTCGGGTTACTGTAGCGCGCGCAATTCAAACTTTTGAATTTTGAGTTCTCTTAACGGAATTATCAGTGTGCCGAAACCTATTCAACGAACTCAAGATCGTCTCAATGACGGAAGACGAGCGAGTTAGACAAATTTCGCGTTTTAAACCTTTGGGTTACTGTAGCCCCCGAAATTCAAACTTTTGAGTTTCGACCAATAGAAGAACAAATGATCAGTGAGTCGAGAGCTATCCAACCAACCCAAGATCGTATCTCTACGACGCACGCTGAGCGAGTTAGAGCGATTTCTGCCTTAGAAACTCGAGAATGTCGCTTTTTGTGTTGCGTGTTTGCGTAATTAAGAAAATTTGTAATGCCAAACGAAAGAGCACGTCGAGACCTTTTAGTTGAGCTATCGCACGCCGCTCTGCGACGTAAGACGAGCGAGTTAGAGCCGTTTTAAGTTTTGACCTTCGGGTTACTGTAGCGCGCGTAATTCAAACTTTTGAATTTCGAAACCTCCTAGCGCAATTCTCAGTGAGTCGAGACCTATCCATAAAGTCCAAGATCTCCTTCCTACGACTTACCAACGACGAGATCTGAGAGCGTGACGAACGGACGAACGAACGGACGAACGGACGAAGAGCTCTCGTAGGGGTTCGCCCGGCTGAGGCCGGGCGAAACAAGTCTCTTTTAAAAAGCGGAGTGGTTTTTAGCTTTGACTTTTTACTGAGATTGTAGCAAGGCCCTTTCCGGTTTCGTGCAGCGTCTTTGACTCTCCTCGCGACTACACTTTTTGGAGTGGTCTTGCTACGCAACATTGGTATCGCTCGGGTTTAATTCTTTACACCAAGAAAATCATCTTTTCAGACTAAATTTAAAAAAACACTGGAATCTAACGCAAAACTACAGGTTAATTGTGAGCATGATTTGATGCTGGCTTGCAGTGAGCTCTTCAGCGATGTCAAGACCGCCGCTCTGCAACGCACGAGTGCCAAGATATAACAAACCAAAGTCTGCAGTTTTATCGCGCTTTGGTTACTGTAGCCCTCTCATTGACCTTTTGAAACTCTTTGTTGTCGGATTCTTGCTCAGGAGGTCGAGCGCTTCATTTTGATATGCGATTCGACTAGGTTCGATGAAGTTTTGACTTTTCGCGGACATTACTTCGGGACACTGTAGCGCGCAATTTTTAAAACTTGTTATTATTTCGACGTCACAGTTCGCGAGAATAGTCCGAGGGCTACTCGTCGATGTGTCGAACTCAACCCAGCGACGTCAGACAAGCGAGTTCTTAAGCACGAAGCAAGCGTGTCCTTTTCAGTTTTCGACGCGTTTTGGTTACTGTAGCTCTCTGTTTAAACTTTTGAAACCTTTTGTTGTCGGATTCGTGCTCAGGAGCTCGAGCGCTTTACTTTGATATGCGATTTGACTAGCTTCGGTCAACTTTTGTCTTAAAATGGACCCCACTTCGGGATACTGTAGCGCGCGAGTTTGAAAATTTATTCCTGTTTTGAACCCTTAGATGGCGAGAGTGGTCCGAGGGCTACCTGTCGATGTGTCGAACTCAACCCAGCGACGTCAGACAAGCAAGTTATTAAGCCCGAAGCAAGCGTGTCGTTTCCAGTTTTCGACGCGTTTTGGTTACTGTAGCTCTCTGTTTAAACTTTTGGAACTTTTTGTTGTCGGATTCGTGCTCAGGAGCTCGAGCGCTTCACTTTGATATGCGATTTGACTAGCTTTGGTCAACTTTTGTCTTAAAATAGGCCCCACTTTGGGATACTGTAGCGCGCGAGTTTGAAAACTTATTTCAGTTTTGAATACTCAGGTGGCTAGAGGAGTCCGCGGGCTACTCGACGATGTCTCAAACTCCACCCTACGACGTCTGACGAGCGAGTTATTAAGCTCGAAGCGAGCGTGACCCACGTACGTACGTACGTACGCACGCACGTACGTACGTACGCACGCACGTACGTACGCACGCCGAGCTCTTGATAGGGTTCGCTCGGCTGAGGCCGAGCGAACAAGCTCTTTTAAAAAAGTTGAGTTGTTTTATTAATACAGAGTGGTTTGTGAGTATTTTAAAGTGGAAGAGTAAAAGAGTGGATACTTTTGTAAAGTATTTCGAAGCCTTTCCGATATGACGCGCGCCCGCCCGGAGTACACTATTCATGTGCTACTTCTGACACACTCCTTTCTGAGAGGTTCTTGCAGGGCAACATTGGGATCGCCCGGGATTAATTTTTTGAGCAAGGCACACGCATTTCTGAGCGGTTGTTGCAAGGCAACATTGGGATCGCCCGGGATTAATTTTTTTAGCAGACAAAGTTGTTCGTAAGACAAGGGTTTAAAAACAAAAGTATTTCTTTAGGAATGACCGTTCAACAACTGCCTCCACGTAAGCTTTCAAACGGTCGAACGAATGCCGCTCTACAACGTAAGACGAGCGAGTTAGGGCCCACTTGCTGTTTGAACCTTTGGGTTACTGTAGCTCGCGATATTCAAACTTTTGAGTTTCGACCAATAGAAGAACAAATGATCAGTGAGTCAAGAGCTATCCAGCAACTCAAGATAGTCTCTCTACGACGCACGCTGAGCGAGTTAGAGCGATTTCTATGCTAAAACGCAAGAATGTCGCTTTTCGTGGTGCGTGTTTGCGTAATTAACAAATTTTTTACGCCAAGTGAAAGAGCACGTCGAGACCTTTTAGTTGACCTATCGCACGCCGCTCTACGACGTAAGACGAGCGTGTTAGAGCCGTTTTGCGTTTTGAACCCTCGGGTTACTGTAGCGCGCGCAATTCAAACTTTTGAATTTCGAGTTCTCTTAACGGAATTATCAGTGTGCCGAAACCTATTCAACGAACTCAAGATCGTTTCTCTATGACGGAAGACGAGTGAGTTAGACAAATTTCACTTTTTAAACCTTTGGGTTACTGTAGCTCTCGAAATTCAAACTTTTGAGTTTCGACCAATAGAAGAACAAATGATCAGTGAGTCGAGAGCTATCCAACCAACCCAAGATCGTGTCCCTACGACGCACGCTGAGCGAGTTAGAGCGATTTTTGCCTTAGAAACGCGAGAATGTCGCTTTTCGTGTTGCGTGTTTGCGTAATTAAGAAAATTTGTAATGCCAAACGAAAGAGCACGTCGAGACCTTTAAGTTGACCTATCGCGCGCCGCTCTACGACGTAAGACGAGCGAGTAATAGCCGTTTTCAGTTTGAACCTTCGGGGTACTGTAGCGCGCGCAATTCAAACTTTTGAATTTCGAAGTCTCTTAGCGACATTACCAGTAAGTCGAGAGCTATCCCTAAAGCCCAAGATCGCCTTCCTACGACTTACCAACGCCGAGATATGAGAGCGTGACGGACGCACGCACGGACGGACGCACGCACGATAAGCTCTCGTAGGGGTTCGCCCGGCTGAGGCCGGGCGAAAAAAAGGGAGAGCGGGAGTACGGGCGCTCGGAAGTCGACGATGTACCTGTGGGCGATTAACGTGTAAAGTATAGGCAAACTCGCCCCCACATTTCCCTCCTTTCTTTCCCTCCCTAGAGCGGGAATATGGGCGTTTCGCGTGCAAAGTATAGCCTAGCGCCCGAATCGACCTAGAGCGGGACTATGGGCAAATTACGGTAGCCCGCCAAATTCAAATATTGCGACAATACTGTTTACATTTCGTCACAATACTTTTCGCATCAAAAACGATGAATTACGCATCAGTCGGCGATATAACCGATAGGCAGGGAATCGATCGCGTGATCGCCGGTGGGATCGTTGTAAAAATGTCGCTTGTGGGCGTGCGTCAACGAGAGCTTCTTAACCATGTCGCGCTGGAAGATGCGCAGCGTTTCGATCTGCCTGGTCAGCTGGCCCTTTTGGTCCACCCTGAGGCTGACTGTGTTGTCCCCCTTGGTCACCAGGTCGGTTATGGTCTCGGCGTTGATGGGGCACGTTTCGGAGTTCCACAGGCGGACGCCCTTCGCCTTTATCTGTAATGGGTCAAGCATTCGGCAATAAGAAACAAATTAAATACAGACGATAGTACCACTGAATGGATCTCCCCAGTTGTGTGATGGCGCCAGGTGATACAGTAGGTCTTGGGCCCACCGCAGCTCCAAGTCAGAATCCGCCCCTTCTCGCAGGGGTCCTCTCTGGTCCAGTCGCCTGCAGAGTACACAGTGTGACAGCATCGATTATCACAACGCAGGCAACTGGACGCACCCAAATGGTCTCCCAGGGGAATGTAAAGCAGGTCGGCTGTCTTCCTCTTGAATATCACAGAATCCCTGAAGCGTAGCTAAGTTTTCAGTGTATTACAAACATAAATACACTGTACAGCTCACTCACGTGTCGGCGTAGAAGAGATCCTCAGGTGGAATGGAGGAGATGGCCTTGTAGAGGATGTGGCGGGCGCTCATCGTGGTCCAGACGGCCACGCTCATGCACGTGGAGGCGGCGCTCGGGGTCACCGCGGCCACAGGTCTGTAGATCACCATGCAGGAGTGCTGGTTCAGGGGGTTGATGCTCAGCACTTAGGTGTCCTTCTCGTCGAAGATGGCGTTCAACTCGGCCAGCGTGGTGACGATCTTCACCTTGCTCTTCCGGTTGGACATGGAGAAGCGCCCCTGAAACATGTCACATGGACTATCTGCTGCTGAAGCCCAAGCTGACAAGACCACTTGCCCAGCAGGAATTGATCATGATTTTGCTGATCCACCTCAGCGGTTTGCTGGGGTTGGCAAAGTTCTCAAACTGCATGGTGGTCCCCAGACGCCTGTTGGACTCGTCCAGGAACTGCCGCCTCTCATCGTTCGAAGATGTTGAAATGAATGGCATCTAAATTTGTATGTAGGGTGCTCGCAAGAAACTCGCGCGCACATCCCAGACGGCCGCTGATGCAACAGTTTCGCAAACTATTTCATAATGTAAATGTTTTTCTGCAGCGAAAAAGTTCAAAATCATTGTATAAATTGTTAGCGCCGACCAACTTCGAGTCAGTTCTCATCACCAACAACTGGAGATGGCTGAAAAGCCAACGCGTAAATACAATCGTTTCGATGGTTCCTACATGGGTGAAGTGATGCCGGCCTTGTTGCCGCAAATTTGTGCCATTTGGAGCGTTCGAACATCTAGCGCGAGAAACTCTGGAATCCGCTACTTCAAGTCTGTCTAGTTGCTCTGTTGGTTCGAATTCGAATGCCTCAGCTTGTGTCGGAGCCATACGTGTAAGCGCCAACCGGCCAGGGGGGGGGGGGTCGGGGGGGGGGGTATAGGACCCCTCAGGGGGGGGGGGGGGTCTGTGGCCCCTGGAGGGGGGGGGGGGTGGGGTCAAATGACCTAAAAATTCTGCTAAAAAAGTACCAAAAAGTAAGAAAATGTTGCAACAAGTCTCTTTTAAAAAGCGGAGTGGTTTTGAACTTTGAATTTTTACTGAGATTGTAGCAAGGCCCTTTCCGGTTTCGTGCAGCGTCTTTGACTTTCCTCGCGACTACACTTTTTGGAGTGGTCTTGCTACGCAACATTGGTATCGCTCGGGTTTAATTCCTTACACCAAGAAAATCATCTTTTCAGACTAAATTTAAAAAAAGACACTGGAATCTAACGCAAAACTACAGGTTAATTGCGAGCATGATTTGACGTTGGCTTGCAGTGTCAAGATCGCTCCTCTGCAACGCACGAGTGCCAAGATATAACAAACCAAAGTCTGCAGTTTTCATCGCGTTTTGGTTACTGTAGCCCTCTTATTGACCTTTTGAAACTTTTTATTGTCGGATTCTTGCTCAGGAGGTCGAGCGCTTCATTTTGATATGCGATTCGACTAGGTTCGATGAAGTTTTGACTTTTCGCGGACATTACTTCGGGATACTGTAGCGCGCAATTCTTAAAACTTGTTATTATTTCGACGTCACAGTTCGCGAGAGTAGTCCCAGGGCTACTCGCCGATGTGTCGAACTCAACTCAGCGACGTCAGACAAGCGAGTTATTAAGCCCGAAGCAAGCGTGTCGTTTCCAGTTTTCGACGCGTTTTGGATACTGTAGCTCTCTAGTTAAACTTTTAAAACTTTTTTTGTCGGATTCGTGCCCAGGAGCTCGAGCGCTTTACATTGATATGCGATTTGACTAGCTTCGGTCAACTTTTGTCTTAAAATGGACCCCACTTTGGGATACTGTAGCGCGCGAGTTTGAAAATTTATTCCAGTTTTGAACACTCAGATGGCGAGAGTAGTCCGAGGGCTACCCGTCGATGTGTCGAACTCAACCCAGCGACGTCAGACAAGCGAGTTATTAAGCCCGAAGCAAGCGTGTCGTTTCCAGTTTTCGACGCGTTTTGGTTACTGTAGCTCTCTGTTTAAACTTTTGAAACTTTTTGTTATCGGATTTGTGCTCAGGAGCTCGAGCGCTTCACTTTGATATGCGATTTGACTAGCTTCGGTCAACTTTTGTCTTAAAATGGACCCCACTTTGGGATACTGTAGCGCGCGAGTTTGAAAACTTATTTTTGGTTTGACTACTCAGGTGGCTAGAGGAGTCCGCAGGCTACTCGACGATGTCTCAAACTCCACCCTACGACGTCGGACGAGCGAGTTATTAAGCCCGAAGTGAGCGTGACCCACATACGCACGCACGCACGCACGCCGAGCTCTTGATAGGGTTCGCTCGGCTGAGGCCGAGCGAAACAAGTCTCTTTTAAAAAGCGGAGTGGTTTTAAGCTTTGAATTTTTACTGAGATTGTAGCAAGGCCCTTTCCGGTTTCGTGCAGCATCTTGACTCTTCTCACGACTACACTTTTTGGAGTGGTCTTGCTACGCAACATTGGTATCGCTCGGGTTTAATTCTTTACACCAAGAAAATCATCTTTTCAGACTAAATTTAAAAAAAGACATTGGAATCTAACGCAAAACTACAGGTTAATTGTGAGCATGATTTGATGTTGGCTTGCAGTGAGCTCTTCACCGATGTCAAGACCGCCGCTCTGCAACGCACGAGTGCCAAGATATAACAAACCAAAATCTCCAGTTTTCATCGCCTTTTGGTTACTGTTGCCCTCTCATTGACCTTTTGAAACTTTTTGTAGTCGGATTCTTGCTCAGGAGGTCGAGCGCTTTATTTTGATATGCGATTCGACTAGGTTCGATGAAGTTTTGACTTTTCGCGGACCTTACTTTGGGATACTGTAGCGCGCAATTTTAAAACTTGTTAATATTTCCACGTTATAGTTCGCGAGAGGAGTCCGAGGGCTACCCGTCGATGTGTCGAACTCAACTCAGCGACGTCAGACAAGCGAGTTATTAAGCCCGAAGCAAGCATGTGGTTTTCAGTTTTCGACGCGTTTTGGTTACTGTAGCTCTCTGTTTAAACTTTTGAA
The DNA here is from genome assembly GCA_030248115.1 of Linhomoeus sp. GSCO2_2. NCBI lineage: Eukaryota > Metazoa > Nematoda > Chromadorea > Monhysterida > Linhomoeidae > Linhomoeus > Linhomoeus sp. GSCO2_2. The sequence goes on along the minus strand of JASAMZ010008665.1, from coordinate 1,324 downwards.
ACTTTTTGTTGTCGGATTCGTGCTCAGGAGCTCGAGCGCTTCACTTTGATATGCGATTTGACTAGGTTCGGACAACTTTTGTCTTAAAATGGACCCCACTTTGGGATACTGTAGCGCGCGATTTTGAAAATTTATTCCAGTTTTGAACACTCAGATGGCGAGAGTAGTCCGAGGGCTACCTGTCGATGTGTCGAACTCAACCCAGCGACGTCAGACAAGCGAGTTATTAAGCCCGAAGCAAGCGTGTCGTTTCCAGTTTTCGACGCGTTTTGGTTACTGTAGCTCTCTGTTTAAACTTTTGAAACTGTTTGTTGTCGGATTCGTGCTCAGGAGCTCGAGCGCTTCACTTTGATATGCGATTTGACTAGGTTCGGACAACTTTTGTCTTAAAATGGACCCCACTTTGGGATACTGTAGCGCGCGAGTTTGAAAACTAATTTTGGTTTTGACTACTTAGGTGGCTAGAGGAGTCCGCAGGCTACTCGACGATATCTCAAACTCCACTCTACGACGTCAGACGAGCGAGTTATTAAGCCCGAAGCGAGCGTGACGCACGTACGTACGTACGTACGTACGTACGTACGCACGCACGCCGAGCTCTTGATAGGGTTCGCTCGGCTGAGGCCGAGCGAAAAAATAGGCCAAAAAGTGCCAAAAAACGCTTAATTTTGGTCAAAAATGTCCAAAATATTGTGCCGCAGGCGAAAATTTTGCTATTTTCAAGCGCCGCAGGCAACATTTTTACCATTTTTAAGCGCCGCAGGCGAAAATTTTTGAAATTTTAGGGGGGGGGGGTCTTTTGGGGAAGGCGGGAGGGGGGTACCTGGGGGGGGGATGGGGGGGGGGTACACTTTTCGGCTAGGGGGGGGGGGGGCTTACCCCCCCCCCCCCCCCCCCCCCCCCGGTTACACGTATGGTCAGAGCCGATTCAGATGTAAGAAGGGTGGTCGCGGACCGAAGAAGAACAACAAAGAGTTGTGTCCGTACTATCTGAGAGCTCGCGAGTCGTGTGGAAGACTCGTGTTGGAGGCTCCAAAGGAGGTGTGCGAGCATCGACTCCCAGAGTGGCCCTACCTGCCGCGTGAGAACACCCTACCCAGTCCCATTCCGAGAGAACGACTGGGCCGATTCATCGTCTACGCCGACGTTCTTATGGTCCCCATCGAAAACACACTCGACAAGGGGCCTAAGGTGTGCGGAAGCTTGTCCCTCTCTGAACGGCTCGACCTTCTCAAGTACAGTACATCCAGATCACCACCAGAAGAGTGAGCACTGGAGGCAAGACTATGGAGGGAATGTACGCCGGCCGTCTAGCCGAAGTTTT
>JASAMZ010008662.1:0-14907 GCA_030248115.1 Linhomoeus sp. GSCO2_2 | reverse complement strand
AGCCTACTAGCCTGGCAGACAGACACTATACTACCTGGTACACAGATCACAAAAGTGATCGCTAGCATCGACTCTTCTCACAACCCCCTTCCACCGCATTCACGCAGTTAGTTACCTACAACTGCAGCGGTCAACGGCAACGCACCGCATGATGGAGGCGGAGAAGAGGGCGGAAGTTGCCGACGGCGGCGCCGGGTCGTCGAGTTGACGTCTGGGTTCAAGGCTCTGGTAGGCGGAGCAGAGGACGCCAGGCCAGCTGGTCCAGAGGACGCGCAGCACCGACACCGCCCTTCCCAGAGCGAGGGAAGGACGCTTCTCCGGGTCTACTGGCTCGGAAGAGGAGCCGCCGCTCGTCCTGCAAGTTGAAACGAGGGGATGCAGGCCGGAATGACGCCAGGAGGCGCAGCAGCAGCTAGCATCAGTGTGTCTTCCGATCCCCGGCGCTTCTGTGGCGCAAAACATCAGCACTTCTAGCTCCGCGTGGAAGGAAGCAGCCAGACACCCTCTTCCTCATCCCCCCCCGCCTCACTCGGTCTTCTGTCTCTCGCTCTGCTCCTTGAGCACGAAGCCGCTCTGGACGAAGGGTGCGCCCAGCTCCTGTAGCAGATGGCCGAGGGCCTTGAAGCGCCTCAGGCGGCTGTCGTCCAGCAGGCCGACGAGCAGCACGCAGAAGGTGTCCAGGAGTCGGGAGTGGACGGCGTCGCAGCCCAGAAGGGCGCGCAGCAGCCAGCCGAGGCCGTTGGAAGACTCGAAGAATACCGCCAGCGGCGCCCGAGCCAGCGACGAGCACTGCAGCGCCGAAGCCGTGCAGCTCAAGCTGCAATTTGGACTTCCTGTCGATATACGGTGTACGGTAGAAAGGGTATCCCGGCAGAGGAGCGACAGACAAAGGAGCGACGGACAGAGAAGCGACGACAAAGGAGCGACGCGACAAAAGGAACGACACGACAAAGGAGCGATCCCGCGACAAAGGAGCGACAGCTTGAACTTTGATTTGTCAACCAGTTCCAATAGCTTCGGCGGCCAGAAATTGCCGAATGGCGACGCACGCTATGTTCACATCCATCTCTGGTTGATTTACGAGGTACAGAGCAAAATTTCGACGAACTTAATATTTTGCGCCACTCACGAAATTTCTTTTACAAACACATCGCGTTTGCGTGCCGAGTCCAGTGTAGACAGTTCGATATTGTAATTTATCCTAAATTGTACTCGTTTGGTTGCAGCTGTTTACATATCTCTGGGAAATGGGATGCCTCTTACGGGCAATTTTATATTAAAATAATATTTTAACTTGCAGCAAAGCCGACTACTCCATCTTGTAGGATGAGGAGCAGATCCAGTGTTTCATGTAACCAATATCTGGCCGATGAAACTATGTATTAGAACTGGCTGAGGCTGACAAAACGAAGTTCGAACTGTCGCTCCTTTGTCGGTTGCGCCTTTGTCGTGTCGCTCTTTTGTCGCGTTGCTAGTTTGTCGTCGCTCCTCTGTCCGTCGCTCCTTTGTCTGTCGCTCCTTTGTTGGTGAACCGGTAGAAGTACGTTCGTCGCATTCGATTAGAATCTGGACCTAATCTCAAGGAGTAAGGATAGAGACTGCGACGCACTAAGTCTTACTCAAATTCCTCGCGAACACTTGTCGTCTTGTCCGTGACAAAAATGCTAGCAGAAAATACGCAGGCAATAAGAAGACTGTACTGTGGCAACATTCCCAGTCGCGTATCTATCCACTACAAATAGGTAGTAGTATACAGTATAGCGTACCGATCGGCGAGTGAGAGGAACCGATTATTGATGCCGCTGACGCAGAGGGCGGCCACGGGCCGAAGCACCGAGTGGGGAAAGGAGGTGGAAGCGAGGGCTCCCAAAGCGGGAGAAGAAGCGCCCCCGCCCCTACAGGCGAAGTAGACGTCGAGCATTCTGCTGGCCGCCTGCGCCGCCTGATTGCGCTCCACGAGGTTGTCCACGTTCAGATCGAGACACCTAGAACATGCTAGATGATAAACTGCGCAAGGGCAGAATAGTCACGATATGAATGGCCTCCTATGGGTTGGCACGTGAGGGGGGGGGGGGCCGGGTTGGCCTAGTTTTGGAGGGATCGGGTAACAAGAACAAGAATCGTCTTTTTAGAGCTCTCGAAAAACCACCAAAAATCGCTCGACTTATTTTTGCTCATTTTAGGGCAACCCGTTCAAAAGTGCTAGAAAATAGTGCCCAGTGGCGAAACATTTGGGTTGATTTCTGGGAGTTACTGATTTCTAAAGGGTGGGAAGCAGGAACTCGGCTAAGGGGGGGGGGTGGGGTGGGAGATGGCAACTCTTGTTGGCCGCGGCTATGTGCCTCCCCCCCCCCCCCCCCCCAAGTGGTCCAATCGACCTGGCGATGAGCAGATCGAGGCGGCAGTCGAGGCACTTGGCCAGCGAGAGGTCGTCCAGGAGCGCGTGCTTGATAATACGGGAGGCCGGAGGCGCGCACGGTCTTCTCCTCGTCCAACAGCAGGCAGCGGACTCTGGATATGCACGAACATAGACACATAACGAGTGTCCGTGACCCAGAGAAATACTGCCAACTGAAGGCCAAAATAGTGCTGGGAAAACACATGCTTGGTTGGTTACAAACATGGTAATTTGTGCACAAGTTGATCAAATATAGCGCCACAGGTGAAATGTCTGGACAACATTAGGCCGAAAACCAAACAAGCTATGTGTGTAAAAAGTTCAACCTATACTTTGTGTCTGTCAAATGTTGGTGAACGGTATAGTGAACTTTGTACACATCGTTAGCCGCATCTGGAGAAAGTGTCTTGAGCATGTGTACCTTAATGCCAAGTGCAGCTATCCCCACGATACGGTTGTCTGTACAGCTGATCTGAAGCTCAGTGATATCGCCGCGTTCGCTATATGTTATCGGCATGATACGACGCCGTTTATCTGATGTTTCCTACCTGTGTGAAAACGTCACATCCAACAAAAAAACTTGCCGAAAAGTTTGGTGCGAGCGAATTCCTGTGTTCAGTGTACGCATTTCTGTTTCCGAGTGCACATTCATCATTATCATCAATAAACAGCTGTTCTGGAGATCAGACGAAAATCTCGATTTTGACATTTATTTAAAACTTTAATTCTAAATATCTCGAAATTGGAATTTATTGAAATGTAAACCTATGTCACAAATTCTTATTGACATACGGCCTTACCATTTCCGCGTTCAAATTCGTCAAAAACGACGTTCTATTTTTGTTGATTTGTGGAATTTTGAAAAATAATCACGTATTTCTATTAAATTCCATATTTGCAAAAAATTTCTCTTGCGCTACAAATTATCCGCAGTCTATACTCTTTCCATTTCTGAAGAAATTTCGCCGCTATATCATCAGGTGAAAAAGTCGATTTTTGACATTTCCATATTTTGATTGAAAATATCTCAAAATTGCAATTTTTGAAAACCGCAAAACTATGTCTCAAATCCTTATTGGCATACGACCTTTCCATTTCTGCATTCACATTCATCAATAAATGACGTTGTATTTTAGTCAATTTATGCTATTTTGACAAATAATTGCCTATTTCTATCAAATTCCACATTTGCAAAAAAATTCTTTTGTGTTACAAATTATCCGCGGTCCATGCTCCTTCCATTTCTGAAGAAATTTCGCGGCTAACGCATCAGACGAAAAAGTCGATTTTCGACATTTTCGAATTTTAATTGCGAATATCTCGAAAATGCGAAATTAGCAACAGAAACGGACATCGGATCCGAATTCAGCGACCTCGACTCGACTCTGACCACATATGTCACAATATATTTTACTTCGGTGCCACGGACGGACGGACGGACACACACACAGACAGACATTGTCATCCTGGCAGACTATACACCTCGCCGCGCTGAGGCGCGGCGAAAAAATGTAAGAAGTTTGTAATGTGGCTGGCTAGAGCCCCCCCCCCCCCCCCCCCCCAACTCGTCCGCACATATGGGGGCTACCTATACTCTGGCTGCCTTTCATCGTCGCTCACCCAAGAAGCAGCAACTCCAATGCCCGTTCATCCAGCTCGTCGTCTCCAGCACTGCTGGTGCGCCGGCGACGGCGCTTCAGCAGTGCAGCAACGTTGCGCAGGTGGGAGAGGTGAATGAAGAGTTGGAAAAGGAGGTGCTGGAAGGCCTCCCGGAAGCTGTCCTGGACGACGCGGAAGAGCGGCTGCGAGACGTCCAGCGGCACGATGTCCAAAAGGGAGTCGTCGCGCGCTGCAACACAGAGCGACACAACGAGTATCGTTCGAAACGTGAACCCAAATTGTACGCGGCAGAGTCCCAAGGACCTCAAAAATAGCCAAAAATGCCTAAAAATTGCCAAAAGCCCAAAACGCATATTTTACTCAATTCTGTAGCTTAAAGTGTACCAAAGTGACTCGCCGCAGGGGGAAATTTCTGCCAATTTTAGGTCGATTTATAGAAAATTTCGTGATTTTTAGGGGGTTAGCTGGAGCCTAGAATCTCGGCTAGGGGAGGGGGGTTAATAATAATTTCGTTCTTGTTGACCGTTGGTACGGGAGTGTAACCCCCCCCCCCCCCCCAACCCACTTATGAAATAGACGGAAGGGGGGGGGGGGGGAGCAAAAATTTTGTTGCCAAGGGGGGGGGGGGGGCGACGGCATCAGGTGGAGTGGAGGGGAGGGGAACGCCACATGCAGGCAGGCGGCAGTGTAAATCAAGCGCAGAGCACGGGGGGCACGCACCTCTGCGTCCTCCAGAGGAGCTGACCGACGTCGACTGGAAGAAGTGGGGCCGATGACGACGCCTCGCTGTTCCCACCTCCGAACTCGAGGTGATCAGTGGCCGATTCTTGTATCGAATTTGGGCGGCTCGCAATGACGGCGCGTTGGCGCCGTTCTGTTCGGCGACGTCCATTTCGACAAGCTGCTGGCCGACGTCCGTCGTCGTCGGATCGCAGCAACAGACCGAGTCACATTCTAAGCCATTTCAAGTTGATCTTTTGAACGTCCAGCTATAAACTTACGAAGGAATGTATGTCCTTTGGATTGGAATCCACTAAACGGCTACAAAGAAGACTACGCCGTTTCGTCATAGTCACCTCACCTCAGCATTGGTTAACACGCTTTGTAGCACGCCATATCCAGGAATCCTCAGGTACGGTCCAGTAGTTCTTCATTTATCGTGTAATCGTGTTCGTTCTACACATTTGTTCACTATATGATGGTTTTTGCCGGGCAACTTCGACTGGCGCCCCAGCGTGCACCACCAGAGCTCGGCCGTCTTGAGCCGAGCCCCGGATCCGTACCCAACCGAACTTTTGCCACCTTGTATCTTTTTACTCAAACGACCTAGGAAGATGCAATGTTCCGCCTACAGTAACCGACGGCTGCGCCGCCGGCCCTTCCGGCGGAAGCACAGTTTTACCAACGTTACGTTCCAAAATTCATGGACCAGTATCCAAGAGACCCAAATAGCCCTCAACACAGTGAAGCAATGCCAAGGGTTTATTAGTAGCAATGCCAAGGGTTTATTAGCTCAACATCACGAATCGGAGAGTACAGATGCAGTGCAGACACGCGACGACGACAGCACTACGACAATAGAACGCGAACGACAAACGCGTAAAAACGGTAAATACAGACAGAGCGAAGTCACACAAAACTTCGCCAAAATCCACGCCGTTGGCCACAGCAGGCAACGCCGTTGGCCAGGCCACAGCAGGCAGCTGGCAGCCGATGAAGCTCCATGCGGGAAGCTGAAAGCTGAAAAAGCACGAGAGAATCGCCTACAACCCGCCAGTTTACAACTACGCCGAATAGTCAACCAAAGGCGCAAAATTCTACGGTACATATGGACAAAAATCTCCGAAAAAGCGCCAACGACAGCGCCGAGAAACACTTCGGTCTCGAAACATACCGTAACCGCGCCAACGCGGAAGGAAAGAGGCAAAACGGCAACAACAAGACGTCACACGTCAACCAAACGCGCACTCCGATAGTGCGCAGTCTCCAAAGCGACATTCAGATCCAAAAGACGACCGTCCGAACCAAAAGAAACAAGAACGTCGAATAAACTGGAGGCACAAAAGAATGACAAGCCAGAAGTGCTGCAAACGGACAACTTGAACACCAAAATTGAGGTTCGAATCGCACCTGACAAACTGTAAAACCCAAAGCTTCGGAGCTTCGAAGAACAAAGAAGCGGAATTAGAACATCGAATAGTCTAGCTTTGCCCCCACGCGACCCACCACAAAACATCGAATCAATCCCTCGCACGTCATCAAATCCTTATCATGAGGAACCGAAACGCCGGCCATGTGCCCGCTGAGCGCCAATTCCTTAACCAAATCTGGCAGGGTTGGATACCGTATCCCACAAGTACCGTATCCCTTGTGAAAAGCGGCTCGGCGACTTGGAGACCGCCACTAACTCCAAAGCTGCTCCCAGCCAAGACCCTGCAAACCCAGGCAATGTAAACAAGAGAGGGGTGGGCCAGGGTGGGGAAATCTCCGATTTTACGTGAGCAAACCCTAGAATGACGAGATTCTTCCAAACGAACCGCCCAAGAGAACACTCCATTCCCAAACGCTGACAGCGTACTGTAGACACGAATTTTGAACTACACTCCGGCAAAACTCAACTTCAATACTTTAGATCACCCTATAGTGTATTTTGGGGGAGCACTTCGATTGGCGCCCCAGCGTGCACCAGTAGAGCTCGGCCGTCTTGAGTGGCCAGAATTTCGACTATTCTTTTGATCGGGTCCTACGGCCGAAATATTCAACCGATCTTTACAATATTTTAATACAAAAGTTGCTACTACTAGGCGATTCTACCGAATTTAATACTAAGTTGAATAGCGTGATTGTCGATGTACCTATGTCCAACTGATGCTGGAAGCTTCCCTTTCACCCAGGTTTGGTATTCAGCTAGCAGCTACTGTACACATGATCCGTTATTTCGTGCCAAGAAGTTCGCTTTTTCTGAAGGTTGAATCACTGAAGATCACTCGTTGGCGCTACTAGACATCGAATCCTGCGATGTGGACCCGCTGTCCGTTGTCGTGTGCCGCTCTGTGACTGCAGCGGACAAGCCCATCTTTGAAGTCGTTCGACCGCGTACGCCGGAACCTCGTCGCCCCTCCTTCGCGCCGACGTTATCAGGGAAGGCTCGTGCGCTATCCCATCCCCACTCGGTCGTCGTCTGCTTCTCCGCCGGCGGACGAAGGTCGAAGTCGGCCGGACGTGGCGGCTCTTCGACGATCTCCTTCTGAAATCGCCCAATATAGGTAGTAGGCAGAGGGGAAGGTCGGCGCGGCATGTTGAAGGAGCGGCGGTCAACCTCGAGCGCCGTCAGCGTCTCGTCCATGCGCCTCTCGTCGGCCAGCTGGCGCACGCCCCACCAGAGCATGACGACGCTGGCCGTCGCCAAGCCCACCCACAGGAGCGCAAACAGCGCCATCAGGAACGGTAGGACGTCGCACTTCTTCTTCTTCGCCTTCCCGACTGTTCCTCCTTCGCTCATTTGGAAGACTTCCTTTCTTTCTTCTCGTCGGACAAATTACCAAGCTCAAATGTACCAGGATACACTGATATTACAGTAGATACACTGAAAGTGCGCGTACATTGTATGTACATATCCGAAACGATGACGGCCGCCTCAAATGATCGCGCTCCCCTCTGCTGATCGCCGACACCGTTAGTGAGTGGTAGGTAGGTGAAAGGAGCGCCGACGGCTACAGACAGGAGCGTAGATTGGACGCCGCGTAGGCGCAAGGCAGTTGCCGCCGTCGGCGAGAGAGCACTACGCACACAGCCATTCCATTGGGGGCGAAGAGATGTCCTTTGTCCGCTCCGTAAACGGCGCCAGTCTCGCCGCAATGAAATCGTCGTCTGCTCGCCTTGGCGGCCGAGAAGGCGGTTGCCGTTGCCTTCTCCAACAAACTGGGGGGGGTGGGGGGGGGGGGGGCGGGGAGGGGAGGCTGCAGAGAGCAGTGGCGTCGGTAGTGGATGGGTGGTTGGGCGAGCATAGGTTGGATCGGACAGACAATCACGCTATTCAACTTAGTATTAAATTCGGTAGAATCGCCTAGTAGTAGCAACTTTTGTATTAAAATATTGTAAAGATCGGTTGAATATTTCGGCCGTAGGACCCGATCAAAAGAATAGTCGAAATTCTCGGCCACTCAGACGGCCGAGCTCTACTGGTGCACGCTGGGGCGCCAATCGAAGTGCTCCCCCAAAATACACTATAGGGTGATCTAAAGTATTGAAGTTGAGTTTTGCCGGAGTGTAGTTCAAAATTCGTGTCTACAGTACGCTGTCAGCGTTTGGGAATGGAGTGTTCTCTTGGGCGGTTCGTTTGGAAGAATCTCGTCATTCTAGGGTTTGCTCACGTAAAATCGGAGATTTCCCCACCCTGGCCCACCCCTCTCTTGTTTACATTGCCTGGGTTTGCAGGGTCTTGGCTGGGAGCAGCTTTGGAGTTAGTGGCGGTCTCCAAGTCGCCGAGCCGCTTTTCACAAGGGATACGGTACTTGTGGGATACGGTATCCAACCCTGCCAGATTTGGTTAAGGAATTGGCGCTCAGCGGGCACATGGCCGGCGTTTCGGTTCCTCATGATAAGGATTTGATGACGTGCGAGGGATTGATTCGATGTTTTGTGGTGGGTCGCGTGGGGGCAAAGCTAGACTATTCGATGTTCTAATTCCGCTTCTTTGTTCTTCGAAGCTCCGAAGCTTTGGGTTTTACAGTTTGTCAGGTGCGATTCGAACCTCAATTTTGGTGTTCAAGTTGTCCGTTTGCAGCACTTCTGGCTTGTCATTCTTTTGTGCCTCCAGTTTATTCGACGTTCTTGTTTCTTTTGGTTCGGACGGTCGTCTTTTGGATCTGAATGTCGCTTTGGAGACTGCGCACTATCGGAGTGCGCGTTTGGTTGACGTGTGACGTCTTGTTGTTGCCGTTTTGCCTCTTTCCTTCCGCGTTGGCGCGGTTACGGTATGTTTCGAGACCGAAGTGTTTCTCGGCGCTGTCGTTGGCGCTTTTTCGGAGATTTTTGTCCATATGTACCGTAGAATTTTGCGCCTTTGGTTGACTATTCGGCGTAGTTGTAAACTGGCGGGTTGTAGGCGATTCTCTCGTGCTTTTTCAGCTTTCAGCTTCCCGCATGGAGCTTCATCGGCTGCCAGCTGCCTGCTGTGGCCTGGCCAACGGCGTTGCCTGCTGTGGCCAACGGCGTGGATTTTGGCGAAGTTTTGTGTGACTTCGCTCTGTCTGTATTTACCGTTTTTACGCGTTTGTCGTTCGCGTTCTATTGTCGTAGTGCTGTCGTCGTCGCGTGTCTGCACTGCATCTGTACTCTCCGATTCGTGATGTTGAGCTAATAAACCCTTGGCATTGCTACTAATAAACCCTTGGCATTGCTTCACTGTGTTGAGGGCTATTTGGGTCTCTTGGATACTGGTCCATGAATTTTGGAACGTAACGTTGGTAAAACTGTGCTTCCGCCGGAAGGGCCGGCGGCGCAGCCGTCGGTTACTGTAGGCGGAACATTGCATCTTCCTAGGTCGTTTGAGTAAAAAGATACAAGGTGGCAAAAGTTCGGTTGGGTACGGATCCGGGGCTCGGCTCAAGACGGCCGAGCTCTGGTGGTGCACGCTGGGGCGCCAGTCGAAGTTGCCCGGCAAAAACCATCATATAGTGAACAAATGTGTAGAACGAACACGATTACACGATAAATGAAGAACTACTGGACCGTACCTGAGGATTCCTGGATATGGCGTGCTACAAAGCGTGTTAACCAATGCTGAGGTGAGGTGACTATGACGAAACGGCGTAGTCTTCTTTGTAGCCGTTTAGTGGATTCCAATCCAAAGGACATACATTCCTTCGTAAGTTTATAGCTGGACGTTCAAAAGATCAACTTGAAATGGCTTAGAATGTGACTCGGTCTGTTGCTGCGATCCGACGACGACGGACGTCGGCCAGCAGCTTGTCGAAATGGACGTCGCCGAACAGAACGGCGCCAACGCGCCGTCATTGCGAGCCGCCCAAATTCGATACAAGAATCGGCCACTGATCACCTCGAGTTCGGAGGTGGGAACAGCGAGGCGTCGTCATCGGCCCCACTTCTTCCAGTCGACGTCGGTCAGCTCCTCTGGAGGACGCAGAGGTGCGTGCCCCCCGTGCTCTGCGCTTGATTTACACTGCCGCCTGCCTGCATGTGGCGTTCCCCTCCCCTCCACTCCACCTGATGCCGTCGCCCCCCCCCCCCCCCTTGGCAACAAAATTTTTGCTCCCCCCCCCCCCCCCTTCCGTCTATTTCATAAGTGGGTTGGGGGGGGGGGGGGGGTTACACTCCCGTACCAACGGTCAACAAGAACGAAATTCTTGTTAACCCCCCTCCCCTAGCCGAGATTCTAGGCTCCAGCTAACCCCCTAAAAATCAGGAAATTTTCTATAAATCGACCTAAAATTGGCAGAAATTTTCGCCTGCGGCGAGTCACTTTGGTACACGTTGCTTCAGAATTGAGTAAAATATGCGTTTTGGGCTTTTGGCAATTTTTAGGCATTTTTGGCTATTTTTGAGGTCCCTGGGACTCTGCCGCGTACAATTTGGGTTCACGTTTCGAACGATACTCGTTGTGTCGCTCTGTGTTGCAGCGCGCGACGACTCCCTTTTGGACGTGGTGCCGCTGGACGTCTCGCAGCCGCTCTTCCGCGTCGTCCAGGACAGCTTCCGGGAGGCCTTGCAGCCCTCCTTCCAACTCTTCATTCGCCTCTCCCACCTGCGCAACGTTGCTGCACTGCTGAAGCGCCGTCGCCGGCGCACCAGCAGTGCTGGAGACGACGAGCTGGATGAACGGGCATTGGAGTTGCTGCTTCTTGGGTGAGCGACGATGAAAGGCAGCCAGAGTATAGGTAGCCCCCATATGTGCGGACAAGTTGGGGGGGGGGGGGGGGGGGGGCTCTAGCCAGCCACATTACAAACTTCTTACATTTTTTTCGCCGCGCCTCAGCGCGGCGAGGTGTATATATACGGATGACAATGTCTGTCTGTGTGTGTGTCCGTCCGTCCGTCCGTGGCACCGAAGTAAAATATGTGACATATGTGGTCAAGTAGAGTCGAGGTCGCTGAGTACGGATCCGATGTCCGTTTCTGTTGCTAATTTCGCATTTTCGAGATATTCGCAATTAAAATTCGAAAATGTCGAAAATCGACTTTTTCGTCTGATGCGTTAGCCGCGAAATTTCTTCAGAAATGGAAGGAGCATGGACCGCGGATAATTTGTAACACAAAAGAATTTTTTTTGCAAATGTGGAATTTAATAGAAATAGGCAATTATTTGTCAAAATAGCATAAATTGACTAAAATACAACGTCATTTATTGATGAATGTGAATGCAGAAATGGAAAGGTCGTATGCCAATAAGGATTTGAGACATAGTTTTGCAGTTTTCAAAAATTGCAATTTTGAGATATTTTCAATCAAAATATGGAAATGTCAAAAATCGACTTTTTCACCTGATGATATAGCGGCGAAATTTCTTCAGAAATGGAAAGAGTATAGACTGCGGATAATTTGTAGCGCAAGAGAAATTTTTTGCAAATATGGAATTTAATAGAAATACGTGATTATTTTTCAAAATTCCACAAATCAACAAAAATAGAACGTCGTTTTTGACGAATTTGAACGCGGAAATGGTAAGGCCGTATGTCAATAAGAATTTGTGACATAGGTTTACATTTTCAATAAATTCCAATTTCGAGATATTTAGAATTAAAGTTTTAAATAAATGTCAAAATCGAGATTTTCGTCTGATCTCCAGAACAGCTGTTTATTGATGATAATGATGAATGTGCACTCGGAAACAGAAATGCGTACACTGAACACAGGAATTCGCTCGCACCAAACTTTCGGCAAGTTTTTTTGTTGGATGTGACGTTTTCACACAGGTAGGAAACATCAGATAAACGGCGTCGTATCATGCCGATAACATATAGCGAACGCGGCGATATCACTGAGCTTCAGATCAGCTGTACAGACAACCGTATCGTGGGGATAGCTGCACTTGGCATTAAGGTACACATTCTCAAGACACTTTCTCCAGATGCGGCTAACGATGTGTACAAAGTTCACTATACTGTTCACCAACATTTGACAGACACAAAGTATAGGTTGAACTTTTTACACACACAGCTTGTTTGGTTTTCGGCCTAATGTTGTCCAACATTTCACCTGTGGCGCTATATTCGATCAACTTGTGCACAAATTACCGTGTTTGTAACCAACCAAGCATGTGTTTTCCAGCACTATTTTGGCCTTCATTGGCAGTATTTCTCTGGGTCGCGGACACTCGTTGTGTGTCTATGTTCGTGCGTGTGCAGAGTCCGCTGCCTGCTGTTGGACGAGGAGAAGACGGTGCGCGCCTCCGGCTACCGTATTCTGAAGCACGCGCTCCTGGACGACCTCTCGCTGGCCAAGTGCCTCGACTGCCGCCTCGATCTGCTCATCGCCAGGTAGATTGGACCACTTGGGGGGGGGGGGGGGGGGGGGGAGGCACATAGCCGCGGCCAACAAGAGTTGCCATCTCCCACCCCCACCCCCACCCCCCCCCCCCCCCCTTAGCCGAGATTCCTGCTTCCCACCCCCTTTAGACATCACTAAATTCCCAAAAATCGACCCAAATGTTTCGCCACTGGGCACTATTTTCTAGCACTTTTGAACGGGTTGCCCTAAAATGAGCGAAAATAAGTCGAGCAATTTTTGGTGGTTTTTCGAGAGCTCTAAAAAGACGATTCTTGTTCTTGTTACCCGATCCCTCCAAAACTCGGCCAACCCCACCCCCCCCCCCCCCTCACGTGCCAACCCATAGGAGGCCATTCATATCGTGACTATTCTGCCCTTGCGCAGTTTATCATCTAGCATGTTCTAGGTGTCTCGATCTGAACGTGGACAACCTCGTGGAGCGCAATCAGGCGGCGCAGGCGGCCAGCAGAATGCTCGACGTCTACTTCGCCTGTAGGGGCGGGGGCGCTTCTTCTCCCGCTTTGGGAGCCCTCGCTTCCACCTCCTTTCCCCACTCGGTGCTTCGGCCCGTGGCCGCCCTCTGCGTCAGCGGCATCAATAATCGGTTCCTCTCACTCGCCGATCGGTACGCTATACTGTATACTACTACCTATTTGTAGTGGATAGATACGCGACTGGGAATGTTGCCACAGTACAGTCTTCTTATTGCCTGCGTATTTTCTGCTAGCATTTTTGTCACGGACAAGACGACAAGTGTTAGAGAGGAATTTGAGTAAGACTTAGTGCGTCGCAGTCTCTATCCTTACTCCTTGAGATTAGGTCCAGATTCTAATCGAATGCGACGAACGTACTTTCTACCGGTTCACCGACAAAGGGGCGACAGACAAAGGAGCGACGGACAAAGGAGCGACGACAAAGGAGCAACGCGACAAAGGAGCGACACGACAAAGGCGCGACGGACAAAGGAGCGACAGTTCAAACTTCGTTTTGCCAGCCAGTTCTAATAGTTTCAGCGGCCAGAAATTGGCTACATGAAACACTGGATCTGCTCCTCATCCTACAAGATTGAGTAATCGGCTTTGCTGCAAATAAAATGTTATTTTAATATGAAATCGCCCGTAAGCAGTATCCCATTTCCCAGAGGTAAACAGATGCAACCAAACGAGTACAATTTACAATATCGAACTGTCTACACTGGACTCGACACGCATTGACGATGTGTTTGTAAAAGAAATCTCGTGAGTGGCGCCCAAATTCTAAATTAACGTTTGTCGAAATTTTGCTCTACACCTAGTAAATCAACCAGAGATGGATGTGAACATAGCGTGCGTCGCCATTCGGCAATTTCTGGCCGCCGAAAGAATTAGAACTGGCTGACAAATCGAAGTTCGAGCTGTCGCTCCTTTGTCGCGTCGCTCCTTTGTCGTGTCGCTCCTTTGTCGCGTCGCTCCTTTGTCGTCGCTTCTCTGTCCGTCGCTCCTTTGTCTGTCGCTCCTCTGCCGGGATACCCTTTCTACCGTACACCGTATATCGACAGAAGTCCAAAATTGCAGCTTGAGCTGCACGGCTTCGGCGCTGCAGTGCTCGTCGCTGGCTCGGGCGCCGCTGGCGGTGCTCGAGTCTTCCAACGGCCTCGGCTGGCTGCTGCGCGCCCTTCTGGGCTGCGACGCCGGCCACTCCCGACTCCTGGACACCTTCTGCGTGCTGCTCGTCGGCCTGCTGGACGACAGCCGCCTGAGGCGCTTCAAGGCCCTCGGCCATCTGCTACAGGAGCTGGGCGCACCCTTCGTCCAGAGCGGCTTCGTGCTCAAGGAGCAGAGCGAGAGACAGAAGACCGAGTGAGGCAGGGGGGGGGGGATGAGGGAGGTTGTCTGGCTGCTTCCTTCCACGCGGAGCTAGAAGAGCTGATGTTTTGCGCCACAGAAGCGCCGGGGATCGGAAGACACCCTGATGCTAGCTGCTGCTGCGCCTCCTGGCGTCATTCCGGCCTGCATCCCCTCGTTTCAACTTGCAGGACGAGCGGCGGCTCCTCTTCCGAGCCAGTAGACCCGGAGAAGCGTCCTTCCCTCGCTCTGGGAAGGGCGGTGTCGGTGCTGCGCGTCCTCTGGACCAGCTGGCCTGGCGTCCTCTGCTCCGCCTACCAGAGCCTTGAACCCAGACGTCAACTCGACGACCCGGCGCCGCCGTCGGCAACTTCCGCCCTCTTCTCCGCCTCCATCATGCGGTGCGTTGCCGTTGACCGCTGCAGTTGTAGGTAACTAACTGCGTGAATGCGGTGGAAGGGGGTTGTGAGAAGAGTCGATGCTAGCGATCACTTTTGTGATCTGTGTACCAGGTAGTATAGTGTCTGTCTGCCAGGCTAGTAGGCTACTACCCTTCCC
>JASAMZ010008661.1:0-13491 GCA_030248115.1 Linhomoeus sp. GSCO2_2 | reverse complement strand
CCCGAGCACGCTGCGCGTCGTCATAAGCTATCTTTTAAAAACTGTAATTGTACACCCCCCCCCCCCACCCCCAATGATGTACCAAAATTGCTCCGCCCGAGACCGCGCACACATGGGAATTTTCGCCGCTATAAACACCTAATGAAATCTTTTCGCTCGCACCACTCCCAATCTTCAACATTCTCTTTACACCACAGTTCTCAGCCCCTCACCCAGTCCGAAGGCGCAGTCTCTGACGTTCCTAGCGAGAATGGCCGGGCAGTCCAATGAATTGGCCAGGGGAATCAGTCCGTGACGCGACAGTAATCCGTAGGAGGGCAAGAGTCCTACCACTCCGCAGAAGGAGGCCGGACTGCGCGTGGAGCCACCTGTAGGAGCCCAGGGCCCTGGAATATGGATACAGTAATCTCAGTTTGTGATAGGATTCTCACTGTAGGCAAAATGCACCCAAATCTCACACTCTGGCCGCTCCGCAGGCCACGGCGACGGCGCTACCACCCGAGGAACCTCCCGCCACAAGAAAATCCCCATTGTCGAGTGCCTCAGAGACTTTGGGGGGACTGGTCACCCTGCAGAAATGTCCAGGGGTTGACGACTGGGCCGAAGGCGCCGTGACAACTGCTGCTGCCCATGCAGAACTCGTCCATGTTCGTCTTGCCCACCAGCACGCCGCCTGCAGTGGACGCAGTGATACAGGGTGTCTTTCTCCATTGAATGAGCTTTGCTTTTGCTAGATTTTGCACACAATTCCACTGCTGTCGTCGGCGTTGGCAAGGTTTGAACACATTGCTAGAAAGGCTGTGCCATTCTGTATGCATAGGTGCAGGCGGGGGGGGGGGGGGACGGGGGGGGGGGGGGGAACCCCCCCCCTCCCCCCTCTGGCCCTGGCCTCTAGTGAACTTTTCACTGATACTCCCCCCTGGCATCCGAAATTCGGAAAAAAATCCGGAAATTTCGGAAATTTTCTTGTATTTTTGGTAGTTTTTGGTCCTCTTTTGTCTAAATTTTCGCCTGCGGCGCTATATTTCGTCCTTTTATGCACAAATTAGCGTGTTTCTGACCAAATTAAGACCATTTTTAGCGTATTTTTGGCCATTCTAAAAAGCTGTTCACTGGTCCCGGGACCCCCCCCCCCCTCTCAAAAATTTTCCTTAAGTTGAACGCCCGCCCCCCCCCCACCCCTGGGCTCCGGGTGGCCTGCAGTGGCGGGCCCAGGATTTTCGAATGGGGGGGGGGGGGGCGCCACTTCAGAAAATTTTTTACTATTTTTCCATTGCGCCGCAGGCGCAAATTTTCGCGTTTTTTTCGCCCGCCCTCAGGCGGGCGAGACTATACGAGAGCTCGGCGTGCGTGCGTACGTACGTACGTACGTACGTACGTACGTCCGTCCGTCCGTAACGCTCTCAGATCTCGGCGTTGGAAAGTCGTAGAGCGGAGATCTTGGGCTCTACGGATAGGTCTCGACTCACTGATCATTCAGCTAAGAGGTTTCGAGATTCAAAAGTTTGAATTGCGCGCGCTACAGTAACCCGAAGGTCAAAACGCAAAACGGCTCTAACTCGCTCGTGTTACGTCGTAGAGCGGCAATCGACACGTCAGATGAAAGCTCTCGACGTGTTCTTTCGTGCGTCTGTAAAAGTTTTTTCAATTACGCAAACACGCACCGCGGAAAACGCCATTCTCGGCATTTTGACGCTAAAATCGCTCTAACGCGCTCAACTTGCATCCTAGAGAAACGATCTCGAGCTTTTTGGATAGATCCCGACTCATTGATCATTTGTTCTCCCATTGGTCGAAACTCACAAGTTTGAATTTCGCGAGTTACAGTAACTCGAAAGTGCAAAAGCAGAAATGGCTCTAACTCGCTCGTCTTACGTCGTAGAGTGGCAATCGACACGCCAGATAAAAGCTCTCGACGTGTTCTTTCATGCGGCTACAAAAGCTTGTTCAATGTTCAATTGCGCAAACACGCACCGCGGAAAACGCCATTCTCGGCATTTTGACGCTAAGCTGGCTCTAACTCGCTCAACTTGCGTCGTAGAGAGACGATCTCGAGCTTATTGAATAGCCCTCGACTCATTGATCATTTGTTCTCCTATTGGTCGAAACTCAAAAGTTTGAATTTCGCGAGTTACAGTAACTCGAAAGTGCAAAAGCAGAAAACGGCTCTAACTCGCTCGTCTTGCGTCGTAGATCGGCAATCGACGCGTCAGGTGAAAGCTCTAGACGTGCTCTTTCATGCGGCTGCAAAAGTTTTTACAATTACGCAAACACGCACCGCAGAAAATGCCATTCCCGAGATTTCAACACTAAGATCGCTCTTTGCTACATGCAGAAGTGCGACACCGTTTGATTGCTCATAGTGCGCTCTTTTGTGCTCTGTCAATTGTTTGCCAAAACTTTTACAAGTTTTTGTCACTTTTATAAAAGCGTTGCTTGAAAGAGGGATGTTCTTGCTCTAAAAGCCAAATCGCGGGCGAAATCAATATTGCTATGCAATACCCTCTTGCGAAGCGGGGGCTCATGAAGCGGAGCATGCGGGCGATGAACTCTCGCACTCTCTGCAGAAAGAACGCAACTCTTTGCAAAGTCGGTCAGAATACAAACTCAAGTTTTTAATACCGGAGCTTGTTAACCGTTTTGCTGCAAAATTTGCCTTTAAAATGACTGTTTCGGCTTATCAAGAGCGAAAATTTTGCCAAAAAATAGCGCCGCAGGCGAAAATTTTGCCATTTTTGGCCAAAAATGTGCCAAAATGTGTCAAAAACAAGCGCCGCAGGCGAAATTTTGGCGATTTTGAAGCTAAATATAGGAAATTGTACTTAAAATTGCGCCGCAGGCGAAAATTTTTGCATATACGCGCCTTTACTAAGGAAAATTTTTCCCTAAGGGGCGGCCGGGGGGGGGGGGCGGGCCCCCCCCCCCCCCCCCCCCCTCCTGGGCCCGCTAGTGGTGGCCTGCACCTATGTCTGTATGTTACAGGGTCAGCAAATCGGTCATGTAGTGTAGAAACTATAGGGTGTCAAAGCACCGCCAACCGGCTTCTACTTGGATACCCATGGAAGGAAAATGTCTCATACTCACTCATATCACATGCTCTCATATTTTATAAGAGAATTTGGCATGTAGGAACCAAAAGTCCAAAAATCCCCAAATTTTCGCCTGCGGCGCTCAATTTAGGCAAATTTTTGTACAGGGAAGGTAAAAAATGTAGAAATTATCGCCTGCGGTGCAATCTTAACGCTACATTTAGGGTATCTAACGGGTCGCAAAGGTCAAACTTGGCGATTTTTGGCGTGCCTTGAAGTGCGAAATTTCGTCTGCGGGGCTTTGGAATATTTTTGGACTTTGCGCCGCCCCCTATCGGAAACTCCTGGGCCCGCCACTGTAATGGCACACGATTACGATCGCTGTAGACGTACCCAGTGTCAGTAAAGCTAAGCAACGATCACCTGCTCTCAGTAGTCGTTCCACAACAGTGGCCGTGTAGGGCGGCACGTAGTCTTGGAGCATTCTGGAGGCGCATGTCGTTCGCACTCCCTTGGTGCTGCAAAAGTCGTCACAAACGCTGGTTGCAGCAAACGGTACCATCAGAATTATCAAAATTATCCAATCTCAAAGGTGTACCTACCTGAAGCAATCCTTGACGGCAAAAGGAAAGGGAGTTCTCTGCTGACCGTCAGTGGGAGAGTCGGAGTGATATACCGAAGACCACGACTCGTCGAATGTCTCGGTGATAAACACGTTCAAAGGCCTGAGCTTTCGAGCGATGCGCAAGCTCCTCTCCATCATGGCGCCAATACATGGATAATTGTGTAACGGGAAGATCTCTTCTCAACTGGCGAAAATCATATTGCGCCAATACAGTAAGAACCCCGCGTCGAAGAACACAATTTTGAACTAAAATGTTGCGAACTATTGCAAACACCTCTGCAACACTTCGAAAGTACGCACCGGATAGCCGACTGAACTTGCGTGCGTGAAATCTGATCCCTTCGCGACCACTTCGCACAATATTTTGCCAAGGGCAAAGCTTTCGGCAAAACTCGATTCAAACTTCAAGGGTTTGTAGGGACATTGGTGGGTGTTTTGAGGTGATAGTCTTTGGTTTACGTCGAGACTGGATTGGAGGATTGGAAGGAGTAACGAAAGCATCTACTACGGATCGCTATGGCAGCGGATTTGCCAGCTGCTG
Source organism: Linhomoeus sp. GSCO2_2 (assembly GCA_030248115.1). Lineage (NCBI taxonomy): Eukaryota > Metazoa > Nematoda > Chromadorea > Monhysterida > Linhomoeidae > Linhomoeus > Linhomoeus sp. GSCO2_2. The sequence goes on along the minus strand of JASAMZ010008661.1, from coordinate 9,296 downwards.
CGCCGCAGCCGAATCCCATAGTCGGCGCTAACGCTAACGACGATTCTTTCGGTCACGCCATCGGAAGTCTGGCCGACTGGCTCGACGAGCTGGTGGCGCGACTGGTTGGCTGTCTTCTAGAATCGTTTCGAAGTTTTGAACTTTGTAACTTTGAGAGTAATTCCCCCTCAGACTTCCCTATTTCCCGACCTGCGAGCTGTTGAGCGCTTGGGGCGCCTGCGCCGTCTTCTACTGCGCGACCACCGAAGCCTAGTGCGCGCCCTGGCCGCCGCCTCTCCCTCCCTTCTCATTCGGGCGGGCGAGAGCCGATTCGACCTCAAGCTTCTGCGGGAGCGACTCCGAGCCGACAACGGGTGGTGTGAAGAAGAAGGGGAGGAAGGAGACGAAATTGGAGCAGTCAGTGCGGATGTGCTGTCGCTCAACGACCTCTGCGAACTAAACTCGGAAGCGGCCGTTGTTCCGGCCGACTGCGGCGGAGTGTGGACTCGGTGCATGCCCGCGGACGGAAGGATCGACTGCCGGGGGCTGATAGTGCTGTGTGGGGAGGAGGAAGCGAACGCGGTGAGTGTGAGTTTCGAAGTAGGGGCGATTTTATTCGCAAATTTTGGGTCGCTACGGGGGTCGGTTTGGGGGGGGGGGGGTCGCTCTGCTGAACGTCGTCCGGGGGGAGGGGGAGGGCGGTAACACCCCCCCCCCCCCCACCCACCCAAGGCTGAAGACCAGACGCATATACTGCTATGTCCATACCTGTAACGCGCCCTTTCGGGGAGGGGGGGGGGGGGTAATCCGGATTTGGGATGGGGGAGGTTTCCAAAACCGGGGAGGGGGGTCAAAGTAAGGAAATTTTGCAAAAATAGGGTAAAAAGTGCCAAAAATCGCTTAATTTTGATGGAAAACAGACTAAATATAGCGCCGCAGGCGAAAATTTGGCCATATTTAAGCGCCGCAGGCAAAAAAGTTTCGCAATTTTTGGGAGGGGGTCTTTCAGGTTGGGTAGGGGTGGGTGGAGGGGGGGGGGGGGGAGATCTCCGGCCAGGGGGGGGGGGGGGGGGCCCCCCCCCAGCCCCCCCCCCGCCCAGCGTTACAGGTATGGCTATGTCCCAACTATGAGACAGTATCAAGCAAAACATGGTTCTCTCATTGCAGGAGTCACCTACTCATCCACTCATGACCTCATTCGAGTGGCCTCCGGTGGCTGAAAGCTCCGCAGCCACTTTCCTCTCCAACAAGTCAGCGGTGGACCAGATCGAGTCTCTCCAAAGGGAGATCGCCGAGCTGCGACAGCAGATGGCCCTCATTGTCAGGATGAAGGAGGGCACGGGCGCGGGCACAACCTCTGCAGATGGAGAGGAGAATAACAGGGTGCTGAGATAGTATTGGTACGTTGCAAAGCGCAAAATTACACACTGGAGACGCAGTCTGCACAAGTTTGGCCCTGCGGGCAGCTCTGAGCGCCACAAGGGAAAGTGGTTGTCGTACGGTGTTTGTTCTAATTTGTGTCTATAGCGTTGCTGCAAGCCTTGGAACTAATCTGCCACACAGTGTAGAGTGTAGCGTTAACGTGTCTCTGCAGAGCAGGCACCGCGTGGTAGACTCCGGTGCATAAAGCTTGTAGATTGAAATGACTTCGGATGTAGATTGAAATAAAATTGCAATTGAAAGATGCGTTTGACGTCTCTCCAGGTTAGAGATGTAAAGTTTTTTCCGAATTTTTTTTGAAGAAAGAAATTTGGGTTTAAAAAAAATTTTTTTTACATTTCTACTCCAGGTGCTGGGCCCCCTTCTGGAGGAGAAGAAGGACGCTTCCAACAGCGACAGCGGCATCAGCGACAAGGACGAGACTACTGTAGCCGTGGACATACACTGGGCGCCCCCGCCTCCCCCTCCCCCACCTCCACCCCCTCCCCCGCCTCCCCCAGTGAGCCAGCTGAGGGGTGCCGGCTTCAAGAGACCCCCCTCGCCGCCACCAGAGTCGAAGGGGGAGAAGGAGAAGGATGGTGGTGTGGTGCCGCAGAAGAGACGCTGCTCCAATCAGGGCCTGACGTCGGCCAATGGGGGTGGTGATTCGAGGCCGTCCATGGTCGACCTCCTGAAGGACATCAAGAACGTGAAGCTGCGCAAGACGCAGAGGTCTGACTGACCCTTGCAACCTTTCTGCTTCACATTTTCTTTAGGACTTCAGCAACTACTGATATCCCTCCGAATTACCTCTAGGAGGGGCGCTTATTGGGGGGGGGGGGGTGGTGGTGGGGGGGGGGGGGGGGGGTGGTGGGAGGGGGGTGGCATATTTTTCCAAACTCCCTTTAGGAGGGGTATCTATTGGAGAGGGGGAAGCGGGGGGGGGGGCTAAGGAGAACACGTCGCTTCATTCCCATTCTCTCCCCCTCTTCAGGGCGAAGTCGCCGGGCGGCACTCCTCGCAAGGAGTGGCAGCACCAGGCTTCCCATCAGGAGGAGGCCGACCCGGGCGCCTTCATAATGGCCGCCCTCAAGAGGAAGTTCCGCAACGCCGCCCCACTCAACGACTCGCCCCAGAACTCGCCCGAATCGGCCTCGGCTTCCACCGGACGCCGACTCAGTCGCGAGACAATGGGTGGAAGCGCGCTGAATTCGAGCTGGGACAGTTCCTCGCCCGACTTCGCCGCCAGAGGCCTTCTACTAGTCGACAAGGAGAACCAGAGCACGCCCAAGGTGAGGATTTTGCAGTGGGATTGGTGTGAAAATGCGTGCTGGGTTGGGCAAAAGATGGACCCCCACTAAAAGCCAACCTTCAATTGCTTGTAAAACGTCGCCGAAAGTCATTCGATTGGTAGTAACGTGCGAACGGCTACTGCAGAAGTATGTCGCAACTTCTTCAGCGGCCATTATTACCTAGAAGATTACTGGAAGGTGGGGGGGGGGGGCTTTCTGCTCGAGATTTCTGAATCAAATGAGCCACCGTAAATAGTCGAACAAGGGCTGGCGCCCTTAAGGTATATTGTGTACATTTTATGTACATGGGTCATCGAAAGAGGGGTCGACGTAATAAGCCCCCCACCCACCCCCTCCAGCCCCAGAGGGAGTTGAAAATATGCGTGGGCTTATTCGAGTATTAATTGCGGTTCTTTCCAGAACTCGCCCAAATCTTCCGCGACCAACCGTTCTCTGGCCGTGTCGCCGCGCGTGCTGCGCGACACTTTCGACGCCACCGTCTCTCCTACCGCCGCAGAGGGAGACGGTTGAATTGATGAAGAATTTTGAATCATTTTGTCGTTTGAGTGAAGTGAGAGTTGGAAGTGCGAAGCGACTACTGTAAATCGGGAAAGGGTCGGACATGAGAATAGGGGTTCGGACAATTCACATTCAGTTGTGTTTGTGTACTATTCCTTCATTCTGTACCCGAACATTTCTCATGTTCGGGTCGGTAAGGGTTCACGGGCTTTGGCCGAACATTTCTCCGTCCGGACATTTCCCATTTACAGGCTTTTGCGGTTGTTAGCGAACGTATTGGAGTTTCTCTTGCCTTTCGCGAACACGCGGTGCTCAAACTTGATTGCGTTCTCTGTTTCTTTCGTCTCGAGTCTACGAATGGTTATCACTCTTTGTTGATTGCCAGAGGTACCCTTTCTGCGAACTGCTCAAACCGTCGCCCGTCGCGTTCGTTTCTCGCTTGCGAATTGATTGAAGATTGAATCCGTGTATCGCGCCCTGAATACTAGATGACTTGGGCTGGTTATTATGGTGTTAGTATAGCAGTTGGACGTCGTTTGGTAGTACGGTAGCGCGTCTCTTGTTGAGTGATTACGGTATAGGTTGCTTCTGCTCTGCTTACGGTGTACATTGGCGCGTCTCAGTTGGCCGGTATGTTCTATCCGACGAGAATATACGACATGTTTGGAGAATCCATTTGTGACACAAGCGGCGAGCACAGAAGACATGCATAATATGATTGGGATCTGGCAAGGTTCACACTTTCATAATCATGCTCTACCAGTTTGTGGAAAACCAACCTAGCGACGCATTTGCACTGAGCCGTTTGATCCAAGTATTCGCGCGAAAGAAAACGCACTGTCTGGATGGAAGCGTCTAGAAGGACGGCGGACAAACTACATACATAGGTACTGTATCTTGTATCTTGTCTGGCACCGACTAGCGGACAGATTTCCGCCTAAGCTTGAACGCAAGCCAAGCCTAGGCCCTTTATATGACGGCAGTAACAACATGGTTGCCAGGCTGTCACACAATAGAAGCAGAGCAGTTGCTATAATCACAATGACATTGTTGAACCCTCTGCGATGTTGCAGTATGAACCTAATTGGACAAAGAGTTTTTCAATTGGCAGTAACAACATGGTTGCCAGGCTGTCACAGAATAGAAGCAGAGCAGTTGCTATAATCACAATGACATTGTTGAACCCTCTGCGATGTTGCAGTATGAACCTAATTGGACAAAGAGTTTTTCAATTGGCAGTAACAACATGGTTGCCAGGCTGTCACAGAATAGAAGCAGAGCAGTTGCTATAATCACAATGACATTGTTGAACCCTCTGCGATGTTGCAGTATGAACCTAATTGAACAAAGAGTTTTTCAATTGGCAGTAACAACATGGTTGCCAGGCTGTCACAGAATAGAAGCAGAGCAGTTGCTATAATCACAATGACATTGTTGAAGCCTCTGCGGTGTTGCAGTATGAACCTAATTGGACAAAGAGTTTTTCAATTGGCAGTAACAACATGGTTGCCAGGCTGTCACAGAATAGAAGCAGAACAGTTGCTATAATCACAACGACATTGTTGAACCCTCTGCGATGTTGCAGTATGAACCTAATTGGACAAAGAGTTTTCCAATTGGCAGTAACAACATGGTTGCCAGGCTGTCACAGAGTAGAAGCAGAGCAGTTGCTATAATCACAATGACATTGTTGAACCCTCTGCGATGTTGCAGTATGAACCTAATTGGACAAAGAGTTTTTCAATTGGCAGTAACAACATGGTTGCCAGGCTGTCACAGAATAGAAGCAGAACAGTTGCTATAATCACAACGACATTGTTGAACCCTCTGCGATGTTGCAGTATGAACCTAATTGGACAAAGAGTTTTTCAATTGGCAGTAACAACATGGTTGCCAGGCTGTCACAGAATAGAAGCAGAGCAGTTGCTATAATCACAATGACATTGTTGAACCCTCTGCGATGTTGCAGTATGAACCTAATTGGACAAAGAGTTTTTCAATTGGCAGTAACAACATGGTTGCCAGGCTGTCACAGAATAGAAGCAGAGCAGTTGCTATAATCACAATTAGAGTTCGTGCGGGATCCCGAAAACGGGATCCCGAAACGGGATCCCGACCCATTTTCCCAGTCCCGATCCCGATCCCAATCCCGCAAATTCAAAAATCGCAATCCCGATCCCGATCCCGCACTTTGAGAAACGCCAATCCCGATCCCGATCCCGATTGGGAAATTCAGAAAACGGGATCCCGCGTCTCCAAAATAGACCCGAAATGGGCTAATTTTGTCCAAAATATGATTGTTTTAGCTATTCTGAAGCCAATTAGTCGTGCGAAACGCTAGTTTTAGGCGTTCTTTCCATGTGTGTAAGCATGGAAGCATGCTTGTACATAAGCATAGCCAAGCTTGCCTCGATTCCAGTCCCGATTTTTCGAAAATCGAAAATCCCGATTCTGATCCCGATCCCGCAAATTCAAAAATCCAAATCCCGATCCCGATCCCGATCCCGCACTTCGAGAAACGCCAATCCCGATCCCGATCCCGATCACTAGAGCCCAGTCCCGATCCCAATCCCGATCCCGACAAAACGCAAATCACGAACTCTACGATGACATTGTTGAACCCTCTGCGATGTTGCAGTATGAACCTAATTGGACAAAGAGTTTTTCAATTGGCAGTAACAACATGGTTGCCAGGCTGTCACAGAATAGAAGCAGAGCAGTTGCTATAATCACAATGGCATTGTTGAACCCTCTGCGATGTTGCAGTATGAACCTAATTGAACAAAGAGTTTTTCAATTGGCAGTAACAACATGGTTGCCAGGCTGTCACAGAATAGAAGCAGAGCAGTTGCTATAATCACAATGACATTGTTGAACCCTCTGCGATGTTGCAGTATGAACCTAATTGAACAAAGAGTTTTTCAATTGGCAGTAACAACATGGTTGCCAGGCTGTCACAGAATAGAAGCAGAGCAGTTGCTATAATCACAATGACATTGTTGAACCCTCTGCGATGTTGCAGTATGAACCTAATTGAACAAAGAGTTTTTCAATTGGCAGTAACAACATGGTTGCCAGGCTGTCACAGAATAGAAGTGGCAGTTGCTATAATCACAATGACATTGTTGAACCCTCTGCGATGTTGCAGTATGAACCTAATTGGACAAAGAGTTTTTCAATTGGCAGTAACAACATGGTTGCCAGGCTGTCACAGAATAGAAGCAGAGCAGTTGCTATAATCACAATGACATTGTTGAACCCTCTGCAATGTTGCAGTATGAACCTAATTGGACAAAGAGTTTTTCAATTGGCAGTAACAACTTGGTTGCCAGGCTGTCACAGAATAGAAGCAGAGCAGTTGCTATAATCACAATGACATTGTTGAACCCTCTGCGATGTTGCAGTATGAACCTAATTGGACAAAGAGTTTTTCAATTGGCAGTAACAACATGGTTGCCAGGCTGTCACAGAATAGAAGCAGAGCAGTTGCTATAATCACAATGACATTGTTGAACCCTCTGCGATGTTGCAGTATGAACCTAATTGGACAAAGAGTTTTTCAATTGGCAGTAACAACATGGTTGCCAGGCTGTCACAGAATAGAAGTGGCAGTTGCTTTTATCACAATGACATTGTTGAACCCTCTGCGATGTTGCAGTATGAACCTAATTGGACAAAGAGTTTTTCAATTGGCAGTAACAACATGGTTGCCAGGCTGTCACAGAATAGAAGCAGAGCAGTTGCTATAATCACAATGACATTGTTGAACCCTCTGCGATGTTGCAGTATGAACCTAATTGGACAAAGAGTTTTTCAATTGGCAGTAACAACATGGTTGCCAGGCTGTCACAGAATAGAAGCAGAGCAGTTGCTATAATCACAATGACATTGTTGAACCCTCTGCGATGTTGCAGTATGAACCTAATTGAACAAAGAGTTTTTCAATTGGCAGTAACAACATGGTTGCCAGGCTGTCACAGAATAGAAGCAGAGCAGTTGCTATAATCACAATGACATTGTTGAACCCTCTGCGATGTTGCAGTATGAACCTAATTGGACAAAGAGTTTTTCAATTGGCAGTAACAACTTGGTTGCCAGGCTGTCACAGAATACAAGCAAAGCAGTTGTTCTATGACATATACACATAGTCGCATGCTCGCCGCGCTGAGTTACACTTGTTCTTCACTAAAGTTAGCAGACACACAAATGTAACCAACAGTACAATAGCCCGTTGCACGAGCACGTATACAGAAACTAAAATCATAAGCGCAACCAACAACGTGGCAGCCAGAAAGAACGAACTGCTCAAGGGAATGCACGTTGGATCATCGCTGAGTTAGGTAGGCACAGCTACAGAGTTGTGTGGTGCATCATAATTGCAGCATAACGCGATACACGCACATAGATAGATATGAGGTACATAAGCGTGGTGCTATCCTAATGTCAGTCGCCAACGCATCACTCACTACCCTGAACAACTGAACAAGCTGTTTTAAAAAAGTTGAGTTGTTTTATTAATACAGAGTGGTTTGTGAGTCTTTTAAAGTGGAAGAGTAAAAGAGTGGATACTTTTGTAAAGTATTTCGAAGCCTTTCCGATATGACGCGCGCCCGCCCGGAGTCCACTATTCATGCGCTGCTTCTGACACTCTCCTTTCTGAGGGGTTCTTGCAAGGCAACATTGGGATCGCCCGGGACTAATTTTTTGAGCAAGGTACACGCATATCTGAGCGGTTGTTGCAAGGCAACATTGGGATCGCCCGGGATTAATTTTTTTAGCAGACAGTTGTTCGTACGACAAGAGTTAAAAAAACAAAAGTATTTCTTTAAGAATGACCGCTCAACAACTGTCTCAACGTAAGCTTTCAAACGGTCGAACGAATGCCGCTCTACAACGTACGACGAGCGAGTTAGGGCCGATTTGCTGTTTGAACCTTTGAGTTACTGTAGCTCGCGAAATCCGAACTTTTGAATCTCGACTTCTCTTAAAGGAATGATCAGTGTGCCGAAACCTATTCGACGTGCTCAAGATCGCCTCTCTACGACGGAAGACGAGCGAGTTAGAGAAGTTTTGCGTTTTGAACCGTTGGGTTACTGTAGCTCGCGATATTCAAACTTTTGAGTTTCGACTAATCGAAGAACAAATGATCAGTGAGTCGAGAGCTATCCAACAAACTCAAGATCGTCTCTCTACGACGCACGCTGAGCGAGGTAGAGCGATTTCTGTGTTACAAGCGCGAGAATGCCGCTTTTCGTGTTGCGTGTTTGCGTAATTAAGAAAATATTTTATGCCAAACGAAAGACCGCGTCGAGACCTTTTAGTAGACCTATCGCACGCCGCTCTACAACGTAAGACGAGCGAGTTAGAGTCGCTTTGCTGTTTCAGCCTTTGAGTTACTGTAGCTCGCGAAATTCAAACTTTTGAATCTCGCCTTCTCTTAACGGAATGATCAGTGTGCCGAAACCTATTCAACGATCTCAAGCTCGTCTCTCTACGACGGAGGAAGACGAGCGAGTTAGAGAAGTTTTGCGTTTTGAACTTTTGGGTTACTGTAGCGCGCGAAATTCAAACTTTTGGGTTTCGACCAATAGAAGAACAAATGATCAGTGAGTCGAGAGCTATCCAACCAACTTAAGACCGTCTCTCTACGACGCACGCTGAGCAAGTTAGAGCGATTTCTATGCTAAAAACGCGAGAATGTCGCTTTTCGTGGTGCGTGTTTGCGCACTTAACAAATTTTTCTACGTCAATTGAAAATTTGTAATGCCAAACGAAAGAGCACGTCGAGACCTTTTAGTTGAGCTATCGCACGCCGCTCTACGACGTAAGACGAGCGAGTTAGAGCCGTTTTCCTTTTAGACCTTCGGGTTACTGTAGCGCGCGCAATTCAAACTTTTGAATTTCGAAGTCTCTTAGCAACATTACCAGTGAGTCGAGACCTATCCACAAAGTCCAAGATCGCCTTCCTACGACTTTCCAACGCCGAGATATGAGAGCGTGACGAACGCACGGACGCACGGACGCACGCACGATAAGCTCTCGTAGGGGTTCGCCCGGCTGAGGCCGGGCGAAAAAAGCGAGCCCGCG
>JASAMZ010008660.1:0-15791 GCA_030248115.1 Linhomoeus sp. GSCO2_2 | reverse complement strand
TAATGTAGTTACTTCGTTCAGTTACGTATTGCTCTGTTGCAAGGTCTGTCCTGTTGCAAGGTCTGTCCTGTTTGAAAGATCTGTCCTGTTGAAAGATCTGTCCTGTTGCAGGGTCTATACCTGCTGGGGGGTCCGCCGTGTTGTAAGATCTGTCCTGTTGCAAGATTTGTCCTGTTGGAAAAATGTGTCCTGTTGCAAGATCTGTCCTGTTGCAGAATCTGTCCTGTTGCAAGGTTTGTCCTGTTGCAAAATCTGTCCTGTTGCAAGGTCTGTCCTGTTGCACGATCTGTCCTGTTGCCAGACCAAGCTGGCATAGTAAGTGTGATTGCCAACCTCCGTACGTTCGATTTGGCCTCACAACACGGAGAGCTGCGAAAACGCGGAACTCGCACGTGTTGCAGACGGAAGCGACGGCTGCGAACCGTCCCGACCGCTTGAATTCAGTCTGCACCGTGCGCAAGCTGAACGCGCTGAGAGGCGGTCGAAAGAGAGTGGAGGTCATGACGCGGGGGGGAAGCGTCGTAGAGGCCTCGATCGACGTGAACGACACACAGGATGTGGTACACGACCTAGAGACCTAGATCACCATTCTGGGGCGGGGCCAGGTACGTGTTGCATACACTAGGCTCATACCTGTAACGCGCCCCCTCGAGTAAGAGGGGGGGGTAATCCGGATTTTGGGGGGGGGGCTTTCCCAAAACCGAGGGGGGGGGGGGGGGTCAAAATGACCTAAAAATTTGGCAAAAAAAGTAAGGAAATTTTGCGAATGTAGGGTAAAAAGTGCCAAAAAATGCTTAATTTTGATGGAAAACCAGCCTAAATATAGCGCCGCAGGCGAAAATCCACCGTATAACGCCGCAGGCAAAAATTAGCGCAGATTTTTGGGAGGGGGTCTTCAGGGCTGGGGGGACAGGGGGGGGGTCGGGCGGTGTACCTGTAACGCGCCCCCTCCGGGAGGGGGGGGGGGGGGTAATCCGGATTTGGGGGGGGGGGTGGGGGGGGTTTCCAAAACCGGGGGGGGGGGGGGTCGAAATAGGGACTAGAAATTTGGCAAAAAAGTAAGGAAATTTCCGAAATAGGGTAAAAAGTGCCAAAAAATGTCTTAATTTTGATGGAAAACAGTCTAATATAGCGCCGCAGGCCGGAACTCCGGCCATATTTAAACGCCGCAGGCCGAAAGGTTTCGCAATTTTTGGGAGGGGGGGTCTTTCAGGCTGGACGGGGGGGGTGGGGGGGGAGATCTCCGGCCAGGAGAGCTCCCCCCCCCCCAGCGTTACAGGTCGGGCGGGGGGTGTGGGGGGGGGGAGATCTACAAGCAGGGGTGCGCCCTCCCACCCCAGCGTTACAGGTATGCAGTGACTGGCCTTTCGTGCCGCGACGGTTGGTGGAGATGACACTGAGAGCGTAACGCACGAACGCACGATGTGCCGTCAAACAGGGGGGCCGGGCTGAGGCTATGCGAAAGAAATGCAAAGTGTTATCATTCAGAAATGCCTCAAACCGTTTGAAGAAAATCCACCCGTAGCGAAAGCTCTTCAACTTTAGAATGTGTCCCATAAGTCTGAAATAGCCGGTAGTCTGTCTTCTTGTCGGTTCGCGAGAAGTAACATTTCAATTTGCCAATTTTCTGGACCGAACGAAGGGCAGGCATATCTTTCAGGCGAGCATCATCACGATCGGGCGCCGCCCCCGCCACCCGCCGAGCATCGGGCACTTCCGCTTCCAGTCTATCGAATACCCCAGTGACACCTGGGACGCGGCCCAGGTGCCGCTCAAAGACCTCTTCAAACCGTCGGATCTGTCCAGTTGGGGATCATGGACTTAGAGTTGGAGGCCGATTCGGTGGGGATCACTCTCTCCACTCTCCGCTATCCATTGGTTCGACGACGGTCGATCACACACTCAGCCTCCTCCACAAGTACACCTAAAAGATGATCGCAATTATATGCAGTACTAAATGCAATAAACTATTTTGGAGTATCCGAACTTTTTCGATTTTCGGATGCGGGTGGAGGGGGTACCAGGGAGAAGTTTGCTAATGGCCATGTTTAGAGCGCCACCCCCCATTTCCCCTTTTTGCTACACCTACGATTACGAAGCAGCACTATACCCACAAGTGGTTTACAGTACTCGATTCAGTTTTTATTTTCTCAAGTACATTCGATGATTGCACCAACATCCTCAAAAAGCTGTTGCTGGTGAGAGCGGGTGGCAAATCGGCCGCTCAGGTGCCGGCCCCGGCTCCCCTGAAGCCCAACACCCAGAAATGCCCCGTCGGGCAGCCCGCCGCGCCCCAGGGTGGCCGCAGCTTCCGTCAGAAGGTCGTGGCAGCGGGGGGCGGGCCCGCCCAGAAGGCGGCTACCAGACAACGGACGGGTAGGTAGAAGAATTTTGAACCGAACAGCTGCACACTGAAATATCACAATCCCATTAGCACATGACCTAGATTATTTCCACTTCAACGAGGGGGGGGGGTGGTAGGAATGCTGGCAGCCCCACCAAAGAGTGCAAGTGTAATAATGCAAACACTCACAGCCCGGCAAAGAAAAATTTAGATCAAATCAAAATCGCTTATTAGAGGCTTAAGACACCAACTTGTCGGGGATGTAGCGCGCAGATGGCGGCCAAAGACGCGCAGCAGGCGCAGACGCTGAAGTTGTACATCGCACAGGAAAAGGCCCTGATGGCCTTCGACGCCCGCAGAGGGCAGGCCGTCGAGACGAGGCGCTGGCCGACCCCAACCCCACCAAGGACGTCGCGGCGCTGCTGGAGCCGGAAAAAAGCGGCCGACCGCTGGGGGCCCCAAGTGGCGGATCAAGGGCAGCATTGAGCACGTGGTCCCGAAGATGGCGTGCTCGACGCTGACGGTCGAGTGCGCCGGAGGGCGCGGCAGCAGCGGCGCGAGGACCAAGGTCACTTTGGGGCAGATCCCCAAGGAATGGGGAAGTCGCCGAGTGGGTGGGGTCTTTGATTCGTCCGAATTCAAGAACACCAAGACGGTCATTTATATCGACCTAGCGTCGTTTTAGGTGTGCACAGGAACGTGGACCACCATGTATGTACCGCCTTCTACAGTAACAAATAATTGCCAACCTTCATACGTAGATTTGGCCTCACAACACGTAGAGCTGCTAAACTCAAACTCGCACGTGTTGCAGACGGAAGCGACGGCTGCGAACCGTCCCAACCACTTGAATTTGGTCTGCACCGTGCGCAAGCTGAACGCGCTGAGAGGCGGTCGAAAGAGAGTGGAGGTCATGACGCGGGGTCGAATCGTCGTCAAGGCCTCGATCGACGTGAACGACACGCGGATGTGGTACACGACCTGAGACCAGATCACCATTCTCGAGAGGGGCCAGGTACATACGTGTTGCATACAGTGACTGGCCTTTCGTGCCGCGACAGTTGATCGAGATGACACTGAGAGCGTAACGCACGAACGCACGATGAGCTGTCGTAGGGGTTCGCCAGGCTGAGGCCGTTCGAAAGAAATGCAAAGTGTTACCTTTCGAATGCCTCAAACCGTTTGAAGAAAATCCACCCGTAGCGAAAGTTATTCAACTTTAAAATGTGTCCCATAAGTCTGAAATAGCCGGTAGTCTGTATTTTTGTGGGTCGCGAGAAGTAACATTTCAATTTGCCAATTTTCTGGACCGAACGAAGGGCTGGCATATCTTTTAGGCGAGCATCATCACGATCGGGCGCCGCCCCCGCCACCCGCCCAGCATCGGGCACTTCCGTTTCCAGTCTATCGAATACCCCAGTGACACCTGGGACGCGGCCCAGGTGCCGCTCAAAGACCTCTTCAAACCGTCGGATCTGTCCATGGGGATCATGGACTTAGAGTTGGAGGCCGATTAGGTGGGGATCACTCTCTCCACTCTCCGCTATCCATTGGTTCGACGACGGTCGATCACACACTGGGCCTTCTCACAAGTACACCTAAAAGATGATCGCAATTATATGCAGTACTAAATGCAATAAATTATTTTGGAATATCCGAACTTTTCGATTTTCGGATGCGGGTGGAGGGGGTACCAGGGAGAAGTTTGCTAATGGCCATGTTTAGAGCGCCACCCCCTCCCCCTGGCTACACCTACGATTACGAAGCAGCACTATACCCACAAGTGGTTTACAGTACTCGATTCAGTTTTTATTTACTCACATTCGATGATTACAGCAACGTCCTCTTTCAGCTGTTGCTGGTGAGAGCGGGTGGCAAATCGGCCGCTCAGGTGCCGGCCCCGGCTCCCCTGAAGCCCAACACCCAGAAATGCCCCGCCGGGCAGCCCGCCGCGCCCCAGGGTGGCGCTCGTCAGAAGGTCGTGGCAGCGGGGGGCGGGCCCGCCCAGAAGGCGGCTGCCAACAACAACGGTGCGTAGAAGAATTTTGAACCGAACAGCTGCACACTGAAATATCACAATCCCATTGACGCGTGACCTAGATTATTTCCACTTCGACGAGGGGGGTAGGAATGTTGGCAGCCCCACCAAAGAGTGCAAGTGTAATAATGCAAACACTACAGCCCGGGCGAAACAAGCCGTGTGTGTAAAAAGTTCAACCTATACTTCGTGTCTGTCAAATCTTGGTGAACAGTATAGTGAATTTCATTCGCATAATTAGCCGTATCTAGAGAAGGTATCTTGAAAACGTGTACCACAATTCCAGTGCAGCAATTACCACGATACGGTTGTCTGTACAACTGATCTAAAGCTCAGTGATATCGCCGCGTTCGCTATATGGTATTGGCATGATACGACGCCGTTCATCTGAAGTTTTATACCTGTGGGAATATGCCACACCGAGCAAAAAAACTTGCCAACTGTTTTGTGTAGTCGTTCTCTACCAGGAATTTCGTTTGGTGTACGTATTTCTGCGTTATGACGCTTTTGTCAATTTGTAGAATTTTGGTAAATTGTGGCGTATTTCTACAAAATTCCACAATTGGAAACAATTTCTTTTGTGTTGCAAATTACCCGGGGTCTATGCTCTTTCCATTTCTGAAGAAATCTCGCCGCTAGTCCATCAGGCGACAAAATCGATTTTCGACATTTTTATATTTTAATTGTAAATATCTCCAAATTGCAATAATTTAAAACTGTAGAACCAAGTCACAAATTCTTATTGGCTTACGACCTTTCAATTTCTACATTCACATTCTTCAATAAATGGCGTTCTATGTTTGCCAATTTATGGAATTTGGACAAATAATCACGTATTTCTATTAAATTCCATATTTGCAAAAATTTCTCTTGCGTTACAAATTATCCGCAGTCTATACTCTTTCCATTTCTGAAGAAATTTTGCCACTATATCATCAGGTGAAAAAGTCGATTTTCGACATTTTTGAATTTTAATTGTGAATATCTCGAAAATGCGAAATTAGCAACAGAAACGGACATTGGATCCATACTCAGCGACCTTGACACTACTTAACCACATATGCCACATATCTTACTTCGGTGCCACGGACGGACACACACACACACAGACATTGTCATCCGTATATATACACCTCGCCGCGCTGAGGCGCGGCGAAAAAAACCATCAAATCAAAATCGTTTATTATTAGAGACTAGTTACACCAACTTGTCGGCGATGTTTCTCGCAGATGGCCGCCAGAAGGGCGCAACCGCTCAAGCTCTACGTCGCGCAAGAAAAAGCGCTAATGAGTTTCGACGCGCGCCGAGGCCAAACCGTGGAATTTGCGTTGGTAAACCCCAACGCCAACACCGACGTCGCGGCGCTGCTGGAGCCGGAGGCCGACCGCTGGGGGCCCCAGTGGCGGATCAAGGGCAGCATGGAGCACGTGGTCCCGAAGATGGCGTGCTCGACGCTGACGGTCGAGTGCGCCGGCGGGCACGGCAGCAGCGGCGTCAGGATCAAAGTAACCCTGGGCCAGATCCCCAGGGAGTGGGGGAGTCGCCCCATCGGTGGGGTCTTTGAATCGGCCGACTTCAAAAACACCAAGACGGTCATTTATATCGACCTCGCGTCGGTTTAGGTGGGCACAGGAACGTGGACCACCATGTACATATGTACCGCCTTCTACAGTAACAAATAATTGCCAACCTTCATACGTAGATTTGGCCTCACAACACGGAGAGCTGCGAAACTCAAACTCGCACGTGTTGCAGACGGAAGCGACGGCTGCGAACCGTCCCAACCACTTGAATTTGGTCTGCACCGCGCGCAAGCTGAACGCGCTGAGAGGCGGTCGAAAGAGAGTGGAGGTCATGACGCGGGGTCGAATCGTCGTCAAGGCCTCGATCGACGTGAACGACACGCGGATGTGGTACACGACCTGAGACCAGATCACCATTCTCGAGAGGGGCCAGGTACATACGTGTTGCATACAGTGACTCATACCTGTAACGCGCCCCCTCGGGGAGGGGGGGGGGGGTAATCCGGATTTTGGGGGAGGGGGGTGGGGGGGGGTTTCCAAAACCGAAGAGGGGGGGGGGGGGTCAAAATGACCTAAAAATTTGGCAAAAAGTAAGGAAATTTTGCAAATATAGGGTAAAAAGTGCCAAAAAATGCTTAATTTTGATGGAAAAACAGCCTAAATATAGCGCCGCAGGCGAAAATTTGGCCATATTTAAGCGCCGCAGGCGAAAATTTTCGCAATTTTTGGGAGGGGGGGTCTTTCAGGCTGGACAGGTGGGGGGGGGGGGGATAGGCATGTACCTGTAACGCGCCCCCTCGGGGAGGGGGGGGGGGGGGGGGGGGGGTAATCCGGATTTGGGGGGCGGGGGTTTCCAAAACCGAGAAGGGGGGTCAAAATGACCTAAAAAATTTGGCAAAAAGTAAGAAAATTTTGCAAAAATAGGGTAAAAAGTGCCAATAATTGCTTAATTTTGATGGAAAACAGTCTAAATATAGCGCCGCAGGCGAAAATTTGGCCATATTTAAGCGCCGCAGACGAAAATTTCTGCAATTTTTGGGAGGGGGGGGTCTTTCAGGCTGGACAGGGGGGGGGTAGGGGGGGGGGGGGGGGGATCTCCGGGCCAGGGGGGGGGGGGGTCCCCCCCACCCCCCCCCCCCCCCCCAGCGTTACAGGTATGGGGGTAGTGGGGGGGGGGGGGGAGATCTCCGGCCAGGGGGGGGGGGGTCCCCCCCCCCCCCCCCAGCGTTACAGGTATGCAGTGACTGGCCTTTCGTGCCGCGACAGTTGATCGAGATGACACTGAGAGCGTAACGCACGAACGCACGATGAGCTGTCGTAGGGGTTCGCCAGGCTGAGGCTGGGCGAAAGAAGTGCAAAGTGTTATCATTCGAATGCCTCAAACCGTTTGAAGAAAATCCACCCGTAGCGAAAGTTATTCAACTTTAAAATGTGTCCCATAAGTCTGAAATAGCCGGTAGTCTATTCTTGTGGGTCGCGAGAAGTAACTTTTCAATTTGCCAATTTTCTGGACCGAACGAAGGGCAGGCATATCTTTTAGGCGAGCATCATCACGATCGGGCGCCGCCCCCGCCACCCGCCCAGCATCGGGCACTTCCGTTTCCAGTCTATCGAATACCCCAGTGACACCTGGGACGCGGCCCAGGTGCCGCTCAAAGACCTCTTCAAACCGTCGGATCTGTCCATGGGGATCATGGACTTAGAGTTGGAGGCCGATTAGGTGGGGATCACTCTCTCCACCCTCCGCTATCCATTGGTTCGACGACAGTCGATCATACACTGGGCCTTCTCACAAGTACACCTAGAAGATGATCGCAATTATATGCAGTACTAAATGCAATAAATTATTTTGGAATATCCGAACTTTTCGATTTTCGGATGCGGGTGGAGGGGGTACCAGGGAGAAGTTTGCTAATGGCCATGTTTAGAGCGCCACCCCCTCCCCCTGGCTACACCTACGATTACGAAGCAGCACTATACCCACAAGTGGTTTACAGTACTCGATTCAGTTTTATTTACTCACATTCGATGATTACAGCAACGTCCTCTTTCAGCTGTTGCTGGTGAGAGCGGGTGGCAACGCGGCCGCCCAGGTGCTGGCCCCGGCTCCCCTGAAGCCCAACACCCAGAAATGCCCCGTCGGGCAGCCCGCCGCGCCCCAGGGTGGCGCTCGTCAGAAGGTCGTGGCAGCGGGGGGCGGGCCCGCTGCGACAGTTGATCGAGATGACACTGAGAGCGTAATGCACGAACGAACGAACGCACGATGAGCTGTCGTAAGGGTTCGCCCGGCTGAGGCTGGTCGAAAGAAATGCAAAGTGTTACCTTTCGAATGCCTCAAACCGTTTGAAGAAAATCCACCCGTAGCGAAAGTTATTCAACTTTAAAATGTGTCCCATAAGTCTGAAATAGCCGGTAGTCTGTATTTTTGTGGGTCGCGAGAAGTAACATTTCAATTTGCCAATTTTCTGGACCGAACGAAGGGCTGGCATATCTTTTAGGCGACGATCATCACGATCGGCCGCCGCCCCCGCCACCCGCCCAGTGTCGGGCACTTCCGCTTCCAATCCATTGAATATCCCAGTGACACCTGGGATGCGGCCCAGGTGCCGCTCAAGGATCTCTTCAAAAATTCGGATCTGTCCATGGGGATCATGGACTTAGAGTTGGAGGCCGATTAGGTGGGGATCACTCTCTCCACTCTCCGCTACCCATTGGTTCGACGACAGTCGATCATACACTGGGCCTTCTCACAAGTACACCTACCAGCTAGACGCGATTAGTAGGTATTCTCCATCTCTGATTGCCTATCAGCAATAGCCTGTACTCTTCACTGGGATTTGGGTTACACTCGACAGTCAAGTCACCTCTCAGATCGACTTCTAGATCTACTTCGCAGCTTAGGCGGGAGTGAAAACTCCTCCCTCCCCCAATCGTATCCACTTTCAGGCTGATCTACTGGACGAGATTCCGTCTTCTCCGAGTTCATCGCCTCCGACCACCCCCAACCCGCTGGTTCCCCCGCCATCGGGGAGTCGCCCGTCCAAAAGGGATCTCCCACCCCCCCCCCCCCCCCTTCCCCCAGGCGGCGCCAATGATCAAGAAAACGTAGAAGAAAAAGAACTCAAGACATTTGTAGCGTGGTCGTGTTTTGTTTATTTGATATAGTGCTGCTCTTTGCGTAGGTATCTTGACTGCTGAAGTGTGACGCGACTTTCCATTCTTTGTACGTAGCGACCCCGACGCGAACAAAGTTGCCTTTAGGCGTCTCGCGTGTCTAATACGGAGATGTCCCTGCCTATTGTGCGCGCCTCACTTTACAGGCGGTGTTGACCTACAAAACGTGGGAGATAAGGCCCCTCTGGGCCCTTCTTCCATTCTTCATTGCATACTCCACTTTTCACTGTTGCAGGCTGCACTGCGGGCGTACAAGTGCCAGCTACACAAGTACAACGCGTTCACAATGTTAACACTTGGTGCCAGTTTGTTCGTCATCTTGGCGCTCAGCCAAATTGGAAGAGTTCTCGCTGGGTGTCCTTTGCCCCCTCAATTCTGGTGCTCCAGTCCTGAAATGGCCCGCCAATGCGACGTCACCGTCCAATGTCTGAGCGAAGAATTGGAGGCCCAAGGCCGCAAACTGGCCATCAAGGTCTTCTACGAGACCCACTGCCCCGACTCCCAGCACTTCATCGTCGACGTCCTCTACGGCAAGTTGTGGCAGAACGCTCGTCTGCGGGACATGGCCGCAGTCGAGTTCGTGCCCTGGGGCAAGGCGCAAAGGGAGCCTGATGGCACAGTCAGCTGTCATCACGGCAAGAAGGAGTGTATCGCCGGTAGACTGACAGCATGCGTGCTGGACGAGTTGGAAGGGGAGGAGGAGACGAAGGTGGAGTTCGTGGCCTGCTTCGAGAACCTGCTGAGGGACAGATACACCGTCTGGCTGGCCAGCGAAATCTGCTTCAGGGAATTGGACGTGCGCGACGACTACAGGAGAAGAATCAGGTACAGTAGCCTGACAAAGCGACAACACTTGGTTCACCTTCTAAGCATTGCTTGTCATGCAATAGCACTGGACCACACGACAGAGACCGCAGCAGAAATCGATACGGCAATGTTGCTTGGCCACACAATATTCAAATGTTATGTATGTAATCAGTGACCGTACGTTCGTTGTTTCAGTGTCCTGATGACGGCCTCGATTGAGGGTCGAAAGCTCGACTGAAATATCTCGGTGCAGAAATGCCGTACACTAATCGACACTACTCGACACAAACTGCACGCCTAATGGATTCTTGTGCAATATTCAGTTGTTTCAGGGTCTGCTCCAGTGGCGCCACCGGACTGCTTCTCCAACAACGATTCGAGACTACCACTGCGCAGTTAACCCCTGACCCAATGACCTTTGTCCCTTGGATCTCAGTGAACGGCGTGTCTCTGGACAGCATGCAGCAGTTTCAGACCATCATACACAGAATGGTGTGCGCCTGGTACAGGGAGAAGGGACACGACCCCGCCAAGGACTGCTTCCACTGCGATGTGGAACCCAGTTCTTGTGAATGACTGACCACATGCCACGCGACCCGTTGTGATCGATTATGCTTACCATTTGTGCTATTAGTGAATTGGTGGGTCATGCGTGTCTTATTCAACGCAATATAGATCCCGCTACCATCACATCCCAACCCCTCATCTTCAGAGAGGCTTCACATTTCTTGCCACAGACCAGCAGGCACATGCCTATTCAGTTGCTTGCCGTGTACACGCTATGTGCTGAAGACTGCCGTCAAAGAAGGAGAAGAGCGAGATTCATCTGTCACCACGACCACTGAACGGTAGGCACGATTGTACAGTACCATAACACAAGTCAGTCTATTCCAAAAGGTAGTGATTGATGGCGGCGATGCCTCCAACCAGTGCGGCGATGAGCAGCAGAAAGCCGACGGCCGCCCCCACCACCAGCAGTAGCGCCCGATTCGTCTCCAAGTTCCACGCTCGGGACTTCCGACTGCAACACGCAGTTTACTGTATGTACAATCACTCTGTGCTCATTGACTTAGAGGCTACATAGCTAGCGAAGACAGAAATACTGTATGTTCATAGTCCCTGATCCAGACTCCATTAGTTAAACGCGGCACAATCGAACAGACCCAATAGTTGGCGCCGCGACACGTCGTCCGTCCCCCATTGGAATCGTGTAGACGCCCACTCGACCAGAATTCGCTTCGTAGCTGCCTTCCATTTCAGACAAAAGGGAATTGCGACGAATAGGTGCGAAGTGGTCCAAATTCCAAAGGAGCTTTTCAGGTATGAAAAGCGTCGTCTAGTCGCAATAAGCACTCTGAAACGGAAGGCAGTTACGAGGTTGGTTCAAGTATGTAGCTCTGTTATAAGAGTATAACTACCTAGCTGTAGAACGTAGAGAGAATGTGTTAGGGCGAAATCGCTGACACATATACAGACACTGGAGTGACAGAGTGACAGCAAACAAGAGCTGCCCACCTGAGGCCACTAGTCCAAACACTTGTCGGCAGCTCCCTCACAGACACTGGTGTTAGGCCTCTCTACTTTCTCCTCCACAAGAAACTGGTAGGAAGCTACATACATACGTCGTTGCTATGTATGCTTATGGCATAGACGCCGTTGGAAAGAGGGAAAGCAACAGCTGCGGCCACCCCTTCACTTTCTTCTGTGACGGTTATCTGTCTTCCGACGTCGCCGACACAAGAGTGGAGCCAGAGATAATAAAATCCACACACACACACAATGGAATGACACAGCCGTGCCACAGTGGGAGAAGAAGGGGGTGTATGTAGGCCGTTTTCCAGCGACAGACAGCTTCGGGTCCACGCGACACCACCATAGCATACTCCGGGCGGTGCGACAAACGCCGAAGGCAGAAAAGCAAACAAATCGACCAAGGGAAGCGGCAGAAATCGACCCGCCGCCGCCTTGTTGCTTTAAGAGAAGCACAACGCAACCGTGTGCGTGTAGTAGCTGGTTGACTAACGCACAGTAGCGGTAGAAGCCGCCGTCGAATCCACAAACCGTTCAACCGGCTGCTCAAATAGACGTACTGTACTGTCACCGGTCACGCACTCATGACAAATCGCTCGCTCTCCCAAGAACGCACAGCGGCGCCAGTGGCACAAACACCTCTGGTTGAAAGTGTGTTGTGTAGTGAGGATTTTGGAGATCAACCTCTATAAGTGGAGCATTGGAGCAGCGTTGAGCTCAAAGAGTGCTGCTAATTGCTAAGTGCTAGTACAGTATACCACATGCATTGCATTGCAAGGCGTTGGAAGGGTAGCAGCAGACGTGCCACACAGAGTAAACAAGTTGCAAAATCACATGAAAAGTTGCTGGGCAAGCAACACCCGAATCCTACATTAATCCTCATCAAAACCGCGTTCTCTGAAATCGACTAGTTCGACCATTTCCGGAGCATGGAACTGGAATTCGCTAGCGGCCTTTCTGGGGCTTACATTGCAGAAGAATTGCTTCAGTTTGCCCCACCAGGACAGCAGCTTTCTTCTCAAAGGGACTGTGCGAAGTACGATAATAAATGGGTTAATACAGGGATCAAAGAGACTGAATAACCTTCCCAACAGGGCAAAAGTAAGTTTTGTGAAGTACTCTGCTTTGGCCTTTTCGCCTTCATCTCGAGGAGGTCTAAATCCAAAGTAGAGTTCTGCTATGAGCTGTGCAATAGCACTGCCAACATAGATTCCAAGGGAGATTGAGATCAGCACAAACAGGATATTGAGACCGCTGTTGGATGGTGTTACTGTTGAGAGACACCTTCTACGATGCCTTCTGGACTTCAGGAAAGCTCTTACGGTTATGACATAGACCAGAGAGCCCAGAAACAGAGTGGCAACAAACAGGACAGCTGGGGCTTTAATAAGGTGCCTATTGTGTTGCTCCAAATCAAAAGGCATCTTGATGCGAAATGCTTTATTGATGTCTTCAGTGGCTCCCTCGATAATATGGTACTCTTTATCGTTCCTTGCTGTTACAGTCGTCAACTCTTTGAACAGGTTGAGGCTGAGCAGAACTTGATAGAGAATGAATGGCAGGTTGGCACTGATGGGTACCAAGAAGCAAACAGCGAGAATTTTTCCGATGAAACCTTTCTTGGTTGTCTTTCTTGCGCATCTTATGTTGAACTGCATAGTCACAATCACTAGAATTGACAGGAACAGGAGGCAGGAAGTTTGTTGAAAAACCGTCATTATATATTCAACCACTCCAAACCATATTACGTGTTCCTTTTTCAGAATGTCCCCTTTGTAGAGAAAAGCTGAGAAGCTGTCGTGCCCTTGCCATGCAGAGCTAGAGTATGCTTCGCAGAAGGTCGAGTAGTTAGAATGTTCACCTATCTCTTGAACCTTGTATTGCTGGCCAATCATTGCAGCACAGAACGCCAAATTGGCTGCCCCAGTTGCCACCAACAGTGCTGTCACTGAGCTTGCGGTTTGTTTTATGGTGCAGAATAGTGCCAAAACAAAGCCAATGTTGACAAAAATTCCTCCAAAAGATGTCCACCAAATCGCTGTTTGTAGGGACTGGAGAGACACAAACATTTTCATGGAATTGTTGCTGAACGCTGCTTTTGAAAATTGCTTTCCCAACTGTGTACCCAATAAACCGTTTGATTTGCTGTTGTCGTAGCACACCTCAGTCATGTCGTAAACAATCAACGAGTACGAATAGATGGCAAGTTTTGACATCTGTAGGTCAGAGAAAGCTTCAGCAGCCAGCGCATAGAAGTAGTAATTGGTCATAACAGAATCCGGCCACAAATTCTTTAGCCGATGGTCTGTTATGGAATCTACACAGAGATGGCTTTGAAATGGATCACTCTCCTTCGGCTTCTCTGGATGCTTCAGAAAGTATTTGCAGAAGTCGTCATTTGTCGTGTTTTCAATTCCATTTATTGTGTTAATAAGTCTTGGCAATTTAAGAATGGGAAAGTCAAATTCGCATGTTTCTTGCTTTTCACTTGCTTTGCCATATGAGCACTGGCTCAAAACACAGTGATAGAAGTTTCTTCGTCTGCTTCCTTTAGTTTCTCCTTCAGTTCCTGGTACATTGTCAGCTTTATATAGCAACAGTTCCCCTAGAAAGGCCAAACAGGGGGCAGTTTTTGGCAATGCTTCTAAAGAACAGAAGCAGCGGTCGAATGCAGCGTTTAAGATGGAGGTATCAGGAGAATACGAAGCGTCATACGAAGCCCAGGGTACGGTGCTTTCCTTCCCCACACAGTACTCGTCCACATAGTGCCGAGGTGGATGAAACGGCTCATTGTATGCAGTTACGGCCTTGTGGGTTCTTCCCCAGTCTGAATCATCTATGTACCACTGGATCACACTGAAGGCTTCGAATTCGCTCTCATTGATATTGGTATAGATCCTTCTGTGTCTCTCGCATTTTGACCAGGAGCATACACTGAAACGCCTTGACCAATCGTAGGAAGTCTCCTGAAGAAGCCTGTTCAGTAAACCATCAAAGGAACACAGTCCGGCGTCCCAGATGTGATGCGCCGCTTCCTCGTATTCTAGTCCCATGTAGTTGTAGTCGACGACCGCCTGCTTTCCACATCTGACTGTCCACAGCATATAACTTTGGAATAACAGCGAGGAATATATTTCTATCAGGTGAACCATTGTCGTCGTCGTTGCTATCACTCCGCTCAGGCAAGAAGGACGCTTGTTGTGCAATGGTCTGCCACCGAAATATACCCATATTCCCAGAGCCATAAACAAGCACCTCTCTATTAGGCAACAGTGTCAAGTTACCCCAGTGGAGAATGCATAGAGAAACGAGGTGTGAAGCTGCGCTGCGGTATACAACTGATGCACTTCATTGTGACCTGTGAGTGTAAGTAGGTACCTACTAGGTAGAACGGTTATTGAGTTCGATTGTCTTTGCACGACACTGCCACTTTGCAGTAAGTTGCTTAGTATCTGCTAGCGTCATAAAAGCAGGTCATTTGTGGTTTGTTTCGCATGACACAGTTCTTTTCTGATCAGCAACTGGATCAGCGCTCCAGTATCAGAAGGCTAATCAACGACATAAAATCGCAACTGGACAACGCAACGTGAAATCTAACAACGAAACAGATAAACCAACACAGAACGCGATAAACAAGTGATGACTACATGTACCTATGTAGCTCGATGTCATGACAACAAATCTCATTCAGCAGAAGCGGAACCGTTCCAGAGCTGAACTTCATAACCAAAAACACAAGTACGTAGCAATCCATAAGCACTTCACGGAGCTTCAGTGTAAAAGCTACAGATTCACCCTGCCAGACGGCTTCAGAGCTTGCACATCGGTTCTGAAAAGATATTTGTCTTTGAATACAGCAGACAAACGAGCGACTGAAACCAGCGACTTGAGACAGACGTTGTTTCCTGCGCAATCGAAGGCTGAGTAGTCCCGCCCTTGTGTACGGTCGACTTGGCAGCTCCAGGTCGATGGCTGAGGTCCAGAGGGCTCTTGGACTCTGAAACAAAGCTTAGTTTCGTTTTACTGACTGTGTGACAGTGCAATACAGTCTTCAGCGTCATTTGACAACAGAACTCATTCTTTCAGAGGTTTTGACGGGCAGTACAAATCTCAAGTTACAGTGATCAACACTTGAACAGAACAGTGCAGTCCACCTGTGACGCCATTGGCAGGGGGAACACCAGAAGTGTGGAAGAGGCTTGGAGGCGGCGGAGTGCGCAGCAGAGTCCGAATGGGGGCCAGAGGGCGGGGGTGTGACGCCATGTAGGGACTGAAAGCTCTCCCTCCGCCGATGTAGAATGGGGAGGAGGAGGGAGTGGTGTAGGTGGCATTCAGAGGGGGCAACGAGCTTCGGCGGCCGTAGTAGGCGACCTGA
>JASAMZ010008659.1:0-10434 GCA_030248115.1 Linhomoeus sp. GSCO2_2 | reverse complement strand
TTGCTGCTCAAATTCGACACTGCACTCGTGAGTTTCCCCTCTCGCTCTTGCGGCTGCGACTGAGAGAAACCACCTGCCTACCCCCCCCCCCCCCCCACACCCCTTTGAACTAGGGCGCCAACCGCTCCACCCCGTACTAATATTATATGACGTTGAGAAGCCCCTCGCCCCCTCCCCCTCAAAAAACGCTCACTTTGGGTACCAGTAGTAAGTACTATAACACTGCCGTACATGCACTGTCACGGTCCATCTAATCACACTTTCTACAACTCTGTCGACACAGGCTTCTGACGTGCTCCAAACGGCACACGCCCATTCGAGAATAGTGGGCGCACAGTTGTCCGGGAAACGCGTCGCGGCAATTTCCTTCTTCGCTCTCTTTCGCCTCTTCTATTTCGCATTGGCCACAACTTTTGGGACACCACTTTCTGGCCAGCCGATCGCAGGACGCTTTGCCGTTGCTTCGTTGGAAGTTCTGGCAGCTGTAACAAGTGAAGGTGGCACACAACTTAACTTATGTAACTTAACTTAACTACGTATGTACCTACGCCAGTTGCTAAACGTTCGTTCGCGCACGCACAGTTGCTTGTACTTCCGGGCGTCACGACAGCGTTTTGGGAGCACGGTTGCTCCAGCAGAAGTTGGCGGCGGTTCGCATCCGTAGGCTACAGTAATCTCCACCGCGTCGATCGCCGATAGTCGCATTCTCTGACCCAACACCACGCCTTCGGGCAATGGCCGCTTCGGTATCAATACCGGCTCTCATGAAAATGGGAGTTGCCGTAAAGTGCCGAATAGAGGTAGCTACCACAATTGTTTGAACCAATCTCTATGTACACCCTACCACTATTTGGAGACCCACTATTGTTTCAATGTGCCCCTACCCTACACCCTACCACTTATTGGGACTAACACTATTTGGAGATCTTTCTCTATTCGGCACTTCACTTACGCGCATTATCGTTCGTATAATAATGCAGTAAGAAATCAGTGGGACCGTTTAGGCTGCCGGCCGTCGCCCCATAGTGGAGAACCGAGTCGTAGTCGTAGGACGATCCCAGCAGCGTCACCTGAGCTAGGTCGTATTTCAGAAACTGGTCTGAAAATACAGTTGGAGAGATGCTGTAATCTCGAAACTGGATTCATTTGAGGGAAGGTAGGGATGGGAAGAGCAGGTGGGAAGATGGAGGAAGGGAGGGAGGAAAGAACGGAAGGTGTGAGGGAGAGCGGGCTTGATTGCGGGAGGGAGGGTTACACACTCTATAGCTGTTACGATTTGCAGTTTTGACACAAGTCGCCTCTAAGGAGGGAGGTGAGGGAAAGGGAAAGCCGCAAGACAAACCCTTCAAGCCGGGCATGAGTCTGTCGTAGCGAACTTCTATCCAGTCGTCTCTGTCGGCCCTCGAGTGCTCGTGAAAGAAGCCCAAGACGTGCAGCAGCTCGTGAATTATGACGCCGTGCTTGAAGCACGCTTCCGAAGTGAGGGAGATCAAGTTGACGTCTGAAAAGCACCGCAGATTTGGCGTCTGAATTGGACAGAAGTGAAGCTGACGAAGTTTTTTCCTCCCCTCCCCCCCCCCCCCCCCCCACACCCCACCCCCTCTATCGCACGGTGTACCTGACTACAGTATCTCACGGCTCACAACCTCCTTTGGTAGACCTTAAGTAGGTAGGTACATGGATTCCAGAAGACTAAGAAACACTGAGGAGCCGACTCACGATTCCTAATCCGTCCAATTCCCTCCGTGTAGCATCCTTCGTCTTTGATGAAGCTAACGTGCTCGTTAGGCGCTGTCACTGCTGACAAGAGCTCTTCGAAATGCACACAGCCATTGGTCTTCGTTTCGATCTCCCTCATTGCCGATTTGACTTTGAGTTTCCTTAGGAGATGCTATTTGGGTGCAAAGAGTCGAGAATGCCACAATGCACAAACGTAGAGATCACAAGAATATGGAGCCTGACTACCGTAACGGCATAAGCGCGTACGTACAGTACAGTAACCTACAGTAGTAAGCGTGCACATTTAGTGTCGTCACCGTACTGCAATGACTTACTCTTCTTCAGTGTAAGAGGTGTCGATTCGGTAGGGAACCTCGCCATTCGGCCACCGCCTGTCCTCGTTTGCAGCAGCGTTACGGTAGATTTGACTGTTATCATCGTCGGGAAAGCGAATGTCGCCCTGACCAATGAAGGCAATTGTATGTATGTATGTATGCACGTAAACCGAAATAGACACGGTGTGTCAAATTGCGATTTTCATGCCTGTTCATATCAATCGACAGTTATACTGGGTAAATCTTCGCGACAAACCTCGTTTTCGAGACACTCGATTTGCGTTTACGTCTTCGATACATTTGCGGAACAATTTGGCGGGCGGCTGGCAAGAATGGTACCTGGAAATTCCTTTGCCAATCCAGAGGCACATCTTCATCCGTAACAACGCCTTCTGCTTGACAGTTTGCCGTTGACATAAACGCAGAAGTTAATACAACAAAGTGAAGGTTACTCATGGCCAGTATAAGCGACACTGTCGGTTTTCAACGTGTAAGTATGCAACGTGCTGCTGGGTACATTCCAGGCGCACGAAATATTGTACGCGTACAGATACCTACGTATAATAACCTCAATTCAGTGCCGTGCGAGTAGCTGAACAAACGCGCGCCCGATTCAAATTGTGCCGAGGCACAAACGCGACACATTTCGATTCGACGTTTGTGCACACTGCGCGAAACGCGAGTTGGTTTGTTTCTCCGCTGTCACTCAACAAAGAAGAATAATGCCACTCAAATGCGAATCAATGGAACGGCAAAGCACCCTTCAATAGGCGCGGCGGTGCGGCAATCGTAAGCCTGAAGAAATGAGCGGAATATTTTGTCCACCTGCAACGTCAAAGCGTGCGCTACTAACGCTAACAGGTTTTGACATAGTATTCTTCAAATTGAACGGCGGCCGGCCAACCTGTGATGCGCAGAGCTGGCAGCGGGGCCGATGACGACATGTGACGTCGAAAGCGGAAAAGCACCTGACAAGAACAAGAATTAGAAATTTCAAACGTGCGTGCTACACACGCAAGCCCAAAGGCGCCACGCACCACTTGTCGCCTGGCCTGCGTCGAAGACGCCGTCTCCCGCTGCGCGTCGTCGTCGCTCGACGCTGATTGGCTGACGTCCGGAGCCTCGTCCAATCCCAGCTCGTCCAGAATACGCCTGCTGCTGTCGCGGACCAATAAGCGACTGGCGTCTTGGGCAGCCGCCTGCCGGCCAACGGTTTGTGTCAAGCCAGCGCAGTTGCTACTTTGCTGAAATAAGGGAATGGTTTTAAAGACTGTACCAACCCAAACTAAGGCCCATGTGTACCATACAGATAATTTTTGAGGTGGAGTAATCTGCCGGCGGACATTGCAGCGTTACTTTCTCACCTGCACAATGATCCACAGAAGTCCAATTGCCAGCAGGCCTAGCCTTGTTCTGATGTCCATTCTGTTTTCCTCGCCCAACTCAGTTCGCCCTTGTTTGCCTCCCCGCTGACTGCGTGACTAATGTATTTGTGTGCGCTACTTGGTGTAGGTGACAGCTCGACTTAGGCGCCGAGTGCGCCTTTTGGCAAGCTTCGCGGCGACGATCTCCGAGCTCTGACGCTCGTCCTGTTTTAGAGTAGAAGCGGAATCGAATCGACACGATTCAATAAAGGCTTGGATGGCTTGTGACTTCTTATTTATGCTCGTAGGCCCGCTGCCAATAATCCCAGCGGGTGGTCGTTCGACGATCGCTTGTCAGCCTGACTCGGACTCAATGAATTATGGGACGTCGAAAAAGGCCGAGCGGGCGCGTACGCGCTTCCGCTTAGAAGCTGCCGCTTTCGATTAAGGTCGTTTTGGACAAGAGCTACCGGATACCGTATGATTTGAATAACCGGCGACCAAATGGATACCAGTAAGTAGGACGTGCGCGGTGCACTGCGTGCTACTGCACGTCTGTCAATTCTTGATTCGGTTATTCTGTGTCGCTCATCGTGTTGTCACTTGTGACCTTATAGACTCATTGATGTCAAGCTGCGAACAAGGTTGGCCTAAGACGTTTAGGAATTTTGAGGCTATTATGTACAGGGTTTTTTTAAAGTGACTGGTCGGCAACTCGAATAACTTCTGCACCGGTGCACCGATTTTAATGAAACTTGAACCAACTTAAGTTCCATATGTAGGAAAGCTCGTGCTAAATTTTTACGGAAATTGGCCACGCGTAGCGACTACGCGACCGCTTGAAAGAAGGCCTACTTTTCAATAGGAGCGCTCTTCCTGGTCGACGAGGAGGTCTTCCTCGAGGAGGACGAGGAGGTCCTGCAGGAAGACCTCCTCGTCGACCAGGAAGAGCGCTCCTATTGAAAAGTAGACCTTCTTTCAAGCGGTCGCGTAGTCGCTACGCATGGCCAATTTCCGTAAAAATTTTGCACGAGCTTTCCTACATCTGGAACTTTAGTTGGTTCAAGTTTCATCAAAATCGGTGCACCGGTGCAGAAGTTATTCGAGTTGCCGACCAGT
Source organism: Linhomoeus sp. GSCO2_2 (assembly GCA_030248115.1). NCBI lineage: Eukaryota > Metazoa > Nematoda > Chromadorea > Monhysterida > Linhomoeidae > Linhomoeus > Linhomoeus sp. GSCO2_2. The sequence goes on along the minus strand of JASAMZ010008659.1, from coordinate 5,897 downwards.
CACTTTAAAAAACCCCTGTACAATTTGATGGCTATAATGTGCGAGCTGCACTTTATACAAGCGGTACGGTAGAAAGATTCTAAGACGGCCGGTCAGCATCTCGTTAAGTGAAGGTTACGCACCGTTTCCTGTGCGCGCTTCGTGAGCTTCCGTGGGTGGGCTGAGTAGTAAGTCGTGGGAACGTGCGATTTATGGTGCGTAGCCTGAGTAATCTGGTGCTTGTCTTGTTGTTGTTGTTGTTGATTGCTCGCTTTGCGCGTGTTAACAACTCACTCACCGCTTCGTCATAGCCTCCCATGTTGGACGCAAACGAAAATGGCAAACCGCTTTGATTCCTCTGTCAAAGCGGTATATACTCGTAATATTTCCAGGTCACGCACGCGAATCTCTCCAACCGATTCCTAACGGAGTGAGCGAAGCTACACACGCGCGCAAAAGCACATAAGTAGACTACAACGCAGAATCCAGGTGTCTAAGTCAGGCAGGACACAAATCGATCACCGCGTTCACTCTGTTCATTCTCCCGCTTCGGCAGCCGCCGCTTCTGACGAACCGGCGCCGAATAAAGCGTCGTCGTTTGCCACCTTGTACACAGGTCTTTTCGCCCTAAGAAACTTGATATCTCATTCGACTCGGGCAGAAGAAGCACATCTGACAGTGCTAACCCCTCGTCGTCGTGCTCATGCTGAAACTCGTCGGTCTTGGGCAGGTCGTCGATTTCCCGGTTGAAGACGTAGGCGATCCCTTGGACGATCACCAGCAGGAACTCGCCGGCCGTTATGAAGGAGATGCCTGCGGGCGTATGCGTGGACATTTCAATGCGTACTGCATGCGCATTGCGCGGTAACGCGGGGCGGCGCGTGGATGCATCTGCATAAACGCGTAGACATGTTCGTTGCAGTGCGCCGCAACGACCTATCGCATCTACACATATGTAGTAGGTCGCCTGCTGTGAGGGCGACAACGCGTTTCATGGCAGCACGCAGCGCATCCGTGGGAAAAGCGTGGCTACGTGCGTGGCTGTGCACGGCAGCGCGTGGACGCATTTAGCTGTCTAATCTAGCCGGGATGGTAGCAGCGCGTGGACGGATCAACAGAAATCCTTGGAAATGCGTGGCGGCGCGTTGGAAAAGTGCAAAATCGCGTGTGCGTGCGTCAATGAACGCGTGCCCATGCGTGGCCTGCATCAGCGCGTCCATCTGTAATGCAACTCACCCAGCCAAAGGCCCGCGGCGCCGGCCAGTTGGTAGAAGATGTAGTCGGGCTAAATAACGACAGAATAGGCATACTGTAACCGTGGGCGTATTTAAACAGCAGGTAACACCATACTCTGTGCTTGGGCAACTCCGCCGTCTTCTCGTAGCCGAGACGGTCGAAGTAGAACTCCAGCAGGACGGCGTGAGTTCTGCAGTTGTTACAAGTCGTGTCAACATTACAATAGTGAGAGCATAGCCGAGCAACGAGCCACCTACTGGTAGTATTGGCGGCAGTTGACGTTGGCCTTCTTCAGACTCCACTCGTCGCAGGCCGGGCCCTAAGATCGCATGAAATTTTTTACATTTAGCACGATCTTCAAATAAACGACAACTGAGATATCTCGCGCACCTGGTAGTCGTCGGAGGCGGGCCACTCCGCCCGCGAGATGTGCACGTCGTAGTGTGTCTCGCTGAAAGCGTTGCGAATACTCTGTCGAGGACAAGACTGGCGTGCACTTTTCGACTGGAAGCTCACGCGCAGGCCATGTCGCAGTGGCAGGCGCCGCTCGTCAGCGCGTCAAAGTCGCCCTTCGTCGTCACGTACTCCTTGAGGCAGCGAGCTGAAAGAACGTTGAATCCGCACTACTGCGCTCCTTGATTGAGGTACTGGTTCAGGGTGCATTTGGGCGTCGATGAGTGCATTCGTGTATGCGTCAACGTCTCAGCTCTCACAGTGGTCGGCGTTCTGGGCCTTGCAGAAGTCCAGGACGTCCAGCTTGTCCGGCGGTAGCGGGAAGCGGGGATCGCCGCAGCCGCACGCTTCGATGATGTTCTTTTGGAAGCAGGACCTCAGGCAGCCCTGAGAGGGAACAGAATAGTAGCGCGCTCGCGCTGTAGTACAGCACTACAGCTGACTGCAGGATATGATGCATAGACGACGCGATAGTGCGCAAGCTGCGCAATTTGTGCAAGTTGTCTTGCATACAGTAACTCTTGCGCGCGTCGCGACTCCAACCTCCAAACTGTAGCCCAGGTCGTAGTAGTAGTCCGTTTCCTCCTTCGACGCAATGCACGTGCCGTATGGAGCCGACAGCCTCTCCAGTTCCCTCTAAAACATGCAGAACTGACTCACAAATGTTTCACCCCCTCCTCCTCCTTTCAATATCGTTTGGCCTTCAAGTTTGATACTCTTGTGAGACAATGCCAAGCTCAATAAGTTTCCAGCGACGTACGTATCTCAGGGAGAAGGTCTGCTGGACACCCGGAGGGGCGTTGAAGCCTTCAGTGCTCGGGAAAGGCACCCTGTCCCTGGGATGGACGATGACTCTGACGCCTGCGTAGCCGCTGCTCTCCAGATACTCGCTCGTGTTGCTCATGGCGATGATTCGGCCGCCTAGAAGAGCAGAAAAAGTTTCCTGACCGCAGCAATTGCGAAACAAGCTTCGATTCAGTACCGAATCCGGCGCCCGCCTTCTTGCTGACGTAGACCAGCTCGTCCAGGTGAAAGTTGAAGGTGTAGCAGTTGCCGAAGTCGGGGTCCGAGACGTGCTTGAAGTCCCTGAAATCGTGATGCGAGTCACAAAATCCACATTAGTATATTCAGCGAATCGGTCACCTCTGGAAGTTGCACTGGCCGCCAGTGATGGAGCAGGAAGGCACCAGGTCGGCGATGGTGTAGCCCAGCTTCTTCTTGAGCTCCGGGGACATGGTGGCAGACATCTCCAGCATTTTCTCGGCCACCAGCGCTTGTGCAGCGAACGCTGATGTCTTGGGCTCGTCGTCGTGCTAGAACAGCTCCATAAAGTTTGTCACATAGCTCATTTGTTCTCTCGCTGCTCATGGGTGTGCTCCCACCTGAAGGCTCATGGTCTTCACCTCCTCGTCCAGCAGCTCCAACTGGACGGGCGTCAGCTCCTCCAGCTCCACCTCGATCTCCTTTTGGAAGTCTTTGTATTTCTCGTTCTCTTTCACTTCCTCGCCTTCTTTCGAAGCAGGCGCGGCGGTGGTCGTGGAAGTCGAGCTGGTCGTTGGCGCAACGGGGAATGGCAAGCCGTTCTCATCTGTGGGAATTGGCAAGGGGAGACCCCCTGGTAGGGTGACCCCTGGGGGCAGCGTTCCACCGTGTGGAGGGGGAGGAGGAGGGGGCGGTGGAGGAGGAATGCCTCCACCACCACCATCCGGTGGCAGAATCTCAGGTGGGTCTGGCTCAATGGGATACAACTCATCTGGGACCTCTGTAGTTGTACTGGTGTCAGACTTGGGACGGCTAGTTGCCTTAGTTTTCTTCGTCTTCAGCTTTGTTGCGACATTGTCAGGAGATAGAACAACAGTGGTTGGCATGTCAACGAGCGTAATTGAAACTGGATGTTGAGTGATGTTGTCGTCTGTTGCCTGAGATGTTTGCCAGATCTGCGATTGGGTTCTGAGCAGTCGCTTGGTCGGCGTTGGACGGACCTCTCCAGTATGCCCCTTATCGGCTGAAGCGGCAGTTGACTGCAGCTCCGGCTTGATTGTGGGCTTACGTGTCTTCCTCCCAGGGGGTTCAATCGGTGCGAGTGTTGGAAACGAGTCGATCGGCGGCATGGGTATGGGTGGTGGCTTGGGTGTTGTTGTGGTAGGAGGCTGGCCCGGAACAGCCGGCCTAGAGGTCGATTTGACGCCTTCAGTGGTGCCTTCAGACACTTCGATGACTTGACTGGTGGCTTCAGCGCGGAGTGGTGTGACTGTTTCTGTCTTGCTCTCCACTTCAGCGTCAGAAGGACGTCCGGCTTCTTCAGTGACTGGTCCACGGGTGGCACGTGAGCTGGGTGTTGATGGATATGGCTGGGTGACAGACTCCACGAACGCAGTTTCAGCTTCAGTCGCTTCAGTGGGAGGCACTGATTTCTCAACAAGCGTGGTTTCAGCGCTAGCCGTTAGGGTGGAAGCCGCTTGGTTCGCTGACTTGACTGTCGGTCTGCTATGGTCAACCGGCTCTGCCGCTTGCAGAGTCGATCGTTCAGTGGCTCGAATTTCTGGCGAGACGACTGTGATCGTCTTTGGTTCTGTAGTTGCTCTCACCATCTCTGGGGCGTTGCTGATCTCAATGGAAGCACCGGTGGAACCAGCAGCACTGGTGACTAGAGAAGCGTCACTTGGGGTCAGAATGGTGGCGGCATGGGTGGAGAATCCCTCTGGTGCAGTGGATCCAGCGGACAGAGCTTCAACTTCGGATGTGCCTTTGCCAGCACTGGTAGCCAGGTGTACTTCATCGGTGCGCTCACCCGCGCCGTATGGGGTGGGCGAATCGCTTGTATCCAGTTGTGTAGCTCTAGCCGTCGAGTATGAGGCACGACCAGTGGCTGGAACCACATCTGAGACTTGCCCTTTGGTCGCCGCAACGCTGGAAACACTCAGGACGGATGTTGTTGGTTCCATGCTCAGTGCAATGGCAGGACTCGCTGTCTCCGTCGCTGGGGTTGTCACACGTTCTTTCACGCTTTCAGTATCGCTCACCAGACTTTCTTCTTCGGTCAAAGTGGCCGCTGTGACAGCTGCTTCCGCTGTACTGCTTCCTGTTGGAGTAAGAATTGGGATTTCAGTATGCTTATCCGTGGTAGGTGATGAAACATCCACAACAGTCGTGATTTCAAGTGGGACGGCGATACGATGTCTATGTTGGTATTACTGACAAGTTACGTATTGCTATTTAATTAATTTAATGGTGCTGAAGCTGATTGTTCCTAAAAGCAAAAGGTGGGTCTGGCGGATTTTGGGACACATACATACGCAGGGCCTATATGAAACGAGCGGTGGCACTTTGAGGCACGCACAGAATGAGTAGAAACAATTTCAGACACGTATACAGGACCTCCTGGAACGAGAGGGGGCACTCTGGGGCTGATACTGTATCACGGGCAACCGCGGTTGGGAAGAATAGCAGGCGACTCAACGAGATCCTGATTGTGATGTACCTTAGAGCGTGACGTGGAAGAAGAAGAAGAAGAAGAAGACGAAGATAGAATTCGCCCGGGCCGTAGGGACAAGAACACGCCGCGATTCTTTTTACGCCTGTAACTTTAACTACACTGAACCGGATTTGCCGCCAAGTTAGGAATTTAAATTAATCGTGATCAGGTCTTTTAGTGAGCCGAATTTCAATGGACTTAGCCAGCTAAAGACGCTGATACGATCTTAGGGGGTCCCAAAAAAGTGAATCAATGCCAACAGGGCGGCCAGTAATGTGCTAATAATGAAAAAGGTGCGCGCGCGGCCTCGGTGGAACATCCTTAGGTCGTTGGTACTATGGTCTGGCGCTGCTGCGCCACCGTGATATGATAAAACGTCTAAAATCAAACTTACCAACGCATTTTATCTGTGCAGTTCAAAGAGCAACAACAAGCTGTTTTAAAAAGTCCGGTTGTTTTATTGATACCAAAGTGGTTTGTAATCTTTTAAAGTGGAAGAAGTAAAAGAGTGGGTAAAGTATTTCGAAGCCTTCCGGATGCCGCAAACCACTATTCATGCGCTACTTCTGACACGCTCCTTTCTGAGGGGTATTTGCAGGCAACATTGGATCACCGGATTAATTTTGGCGACAAAGTCTTCGTAAGACAAGGATTAAAAAACAAAAGTGTTTCTTTACGGAATGACCGTTCAATGACTCGTCAACGTAAGCTTTCAAACGGTGGAACGAATGCGCTCTCAACGAGCAATACATTA
>JASAMZ010008658.1:0-18575 GCA_030248115.1 Linhomoeus sp. GSCO2_2 | reverse complement strand
CATTTTTATCAGCCTATCCGATGCAGAATCGATTTAGTGACAAGTGATACGTGACACTCCTCGAGTGTCAGATAGGCACTCCGCGTGATTGTTTTAGCAGACGGGGGCACAGAAACTCCAACAAGTGTTGCATTCCTGTTAAATCTGTTTGTTCCCAATTTTTCCAGTGTAGAACTAGGGTTATAGCCCGGGGTGGGCCTAAGCAGATGCCATACACTTAGAGGCCGATGTGAGGCAAGTGACGCGTTGGAGCAGGCTGTACTGACGACGATGAGCGCAGGCTGTACTGACCGCTGACTGTCTATAGCCACTCACAATGTAGAATGCCAGCGGCGCCCCAATTGTACAGGCGCGCCTTACCTACGCTACACAGCGGGGGCTCCCCCGCTGGGGTGGACGGCGTCGGTGGCTCTAGGGCTACAGTACGATGCTCCTATAACTGGGTTCGATTGCGCGTGCGTAGACGCCTTTCTCGGCGCGTCTTATATGGACGGCGTACTGTAGGCGCAGCAAAACCAATGGTGGACGGTATTTTCGTAATTTCGCGAAATTTTACAGAGCGTGAGTATTCGTTCAAAATCGGGCCAAATACTAACACCGCAAATCGCCAAACAAACGACGGATTCGCGTTCTGCGGCGTCAGAAAGCCCAGACACAAGTCACACAACTGACAAATCAGTTTTGACATTTCGACCTGGGACCCGATTTTAGGCCGGCCGGGTGCCGAAAGCAGGGTAAAGGCGTCAAAAAGCACAAAACAAACACCGGATTCGTGTTCAGCGTCGTCGAATACCCCCGAAACACGTGAAAACTCAATTTTGAAAATTTGACCCCGGGATTCAAAAATTCGGCGCGGCCGGGGTGCGGTACCTCAAAATGGTCAAGACAGTTCGCCTAGACCAACTTTTGACGCTGAACACGTTGCAATGGTCAATTTGCCGCTAAAGGCACGCTTTCCGGCCAAAAAATCCATTCAAAATCGAAAATCCGAATTTTCCGTTCGGGACCCGGGACTTTTGCCACCGCGGATCTCCCGAACGGCAAGGCCTATCTGGGCGGTTTCGATCTCGATTGAAAGGTCTTAGAAGTCTCCAGGTCAGAGCAAAAATTGGCGAGGATCCACCGTCGCAAACTCGAGTTACGATTTTTTAAATGTCAGAAAAAAATTTAAAATTTTGATTTTTCTACCGTACTCCCGCGTCGGACCACCTACGGAGCCCAATTTGGTATGGTTCTGAAGAGCATCCAAGGGGCTACAACATATCCAAAAATCATCAAATTCGAGGCACTTTTGCGAAAGTTATGGCGTGCTTTTTTTTTTTGAACCGGAAAATTTGAATTTTTGAATTTTCGCAAAATTCTTCCACCACCGAAATTTTTTCACCCCCGAGCACGCTGCGCGTCATCATAAGCTATCTTTTAAAAAAAAATTTGGCTCCCTAGGTGCTTCGTAGCGAGCGCTAGCTCTGGTTATGTTAACTGTAGGCTTTACCGCTCCTATAGCACTCCTTCGCTTTTCAAGCGGCGGAGTGCCAAAAACAGTTTGAGTAATTTGGGTCAGTCAATCAAAATCGCACTTCAGGCGGCGAAATTTGCGCTGATGACTGTGCAAGGAGAGCCTGAACCTGACGCCGAATGAGAAATATCTTTGGTGCCAGGACTTACCTATAGTGAAGGGCGTGTTAAAGCCAGCTTATGACTGAAGGGTTAACGGGCCGCGAAGGGGCACCCTTATCCGATGGAGGAGGGCTAGAGCGCGCCCTCGTCGATAGCCCTAGGGCTATTGACGACTGCGTTCTCGTAGTACTATGGTTGCGGATAGCCCTGGGTTGCAGATAGCCCTACGACATATACAAGGCATACTGTATGCCTGTGAATTATACAATTGCACTACTACATATAACTACGCCGTGGTGAATACGCCTGTAGTACATGGCAAAAGGATACCTATTCAGTGGACGGAAGGTATACTCTGTATGCGCACATTTTATCGGCAACTGTAAGAGGGGGTCGAAATATCAAAACCCCCTTCCCCATTCAATAGTACCCCCCTAGAAGGGGTTGAAAACTATTTTTATTTATTTAGTACTTACGGTTATTAGGGCTTATTCGAGTACTTACAGTACCCAAGCCCGCCCCCACTCGCGTACCAAGGGCATGAGAAGGAACTGGCAGAGGAGGCCGATGGCTGGGGCGACGGGCTTGGAGATGACCTGCCTGACCACCTGCAGGTCCAATTCGCAGCCCATGCCGAAGCTGGCGATGGCCAGCAGCACCGTCAGCACGCCGATGAACACCCCGTTCTTCCAGTGAGAGCCTCGCACCACCCAGACGCCGTAGTCCGCAGTGGAGTCCTGCGAACGGAGCAAGCAAGCGATAGCACAGAAGCTAGGAATTGATACTCGCTGCCCTCTATAAAGCTGGCGAGGGAGATTGCACCGCTCGTGGAAGTTGTGTTGTACGTCTCCACGATGGGAACTCTTTTTCGCCGCGCCCCAGCGCGGCGAGTATATACGGACGCTATTGTCCGTTCGTGTTTCTGGTGGGGGTGGTGGGGCGTTGTCGTTTCTGTGCTTTCGTGGTTTATGATGTCTGTTTATTGCGATGGGTTTGGGGGGGGGTGATTTGTGAGTTTGGATTTTGGATTGTGGGATATTTTGGTTTTTGTTTCTTTCGATTGCTTTTTTTTTTGGTTATGGTTAGTTAAAAATTTTAAGGATTTTAACAAAATCCTTAAAAATATCCTAAATTTCGTTAATTATAATTGCGGAAACTATTTGCTAAATACTTGACAGACTATGCTCGATACATTCGTGCAAAGAAGTTTTGAAATTTAAGCTGTTTGAATTTGTCGAAATTTGGGAATTTTGACAAAAACCTTGAAAATATCCCTAATTTCGTGAATTCCAAAATCCGAAACTATGTCACAAATTCATCGCGTCTTATGCCCTTTCCATTTCAGCAAAAACTTTCTCGATACGACTTGTAAATAAAAGTGTCATTTTTGACATTTTCATATTTTAATTGTAAATATCTCGAAGTAGCGAAATTAGCAACAGAAACGGACAACGGCGCGTTACTCAGCGCATTCGACTCCATTGGGTGGCACTAACCGTCGTGTCTAGTTTTGTGACACAGACAGACACACAGACAGACAGACAGAAACACGAACGGACAATAGCGTCCGTATATATACTCGCCGCGCTGGGGCGCGGCGAAAAAAGAGTTCCATCGTGGAGACGTACAACACAACTTCCACGAGCGGTGCAATCTCCCTCGCCAGCTTTATAGAGGGCAGCGAGTATCAATTCCTAGCTTCTGTGCTATCGCTTGCTTGCTCCGTTCGCAGGACTCCACTGCGGACTACGGCGTCTGGGTGGTGCGAGGCTCTCACTGGAAGAACGGGGTGTTCATCGGCGTGCTGACGGTGCTGCTGGCCATCGCCAACTTCGGCATGGGCTGCGAATTGGACCTGCAGGTGGTCAGGCAGGTCATCTCCAAGCCCGTCGCCCCAGCCATCGGCCTCCTCTGCCAGTTCCTTCTCATGCCCTTGGTACGCGAGTGGGGGTGGGCTTGGGTACTGTAAGTACTCGAATAAGCCCTAATAACCGTAAGTACTAAATAAATAAAATAGTTTTCAACCCCTTCTAGGGGGGTACTATTGAATGGGGAAGGGGGTTTCATATTTCGACCCCTCTTACAGTTGCCGATAAAATGTGCGCATACAGAGTATACCTTCCGTCCACTGAATAGGTATCCTTTTGCCATGTACTACAGGCGTATTCACCACGGCGTAGTTATATGTAGTAGTGCAATTGTATAATTCACAGGCATACAGTATGCCTTGTATATGTCGTAGGGCTATCTGCAACCCAGGGCTATCCGCAACCATAGTACTACGAGAACGCAGTCGTCAATAGCCCTAGGGCTATCGACGAGGGCGCGCTCTAGCCCTCCTCCATCGGATAAGGGTGCCCCTTCGCGGCCCGTTAACCCTTCAGTCATAAGCTGGCTTTAACACGCCCTTCACTATAGGTAAGTCCTGGCACCAAAGATATTTGATTCGGCGTCAGGTTCAGAGGCTCCTTCCTTGCACAGTCATCAGCGCAAATTTCGCCGCCTGAAGTGCGATTTTGATTGACTGACCCAAATTACTCAAATGTTTTTGGCACTCCGCCGCTTGAACAGCGAAGGAGTGCTATAGGAGCGGTAAAGCCTACAGTTAACATAACCAGAGCTAGCGCTCGCTACGGAGCACCTAGGGAGCCAAATTTTTTTTTAAAAGATAGCTTATGACGACGCGCAGCGTGCTCGGGGGGTGAAAAAATTTCGGTGGTGGAAAAATTTTGCGAAAATTCAAAAATGCAAATTTTCCGGTTCAAATAAAAAAAAGCACGCCATAACTTGCGCAAAAGTGGGTCGATTTTGGTGATTTTTGGATATGTTGTAGGCCCTTGGATGCTCTTCAGAGCAAAACCGGAACGGGCTCCCTAGGTGGTCCGACGCGGGAGTACGGTAGAAATTTCAAAATTTTTAATTTTTTCCGACATTTAAAAAATCGTAACTCGAGTTTGCGACGGTGGATCCTCGCCAATTTAATTTCTGACCTGGACACTTCTATTACCTTTCATTCGACACCAAAACCGCCGAGATCGGTCTTGTCGTTCGGGAGATCTGCTGTGCCAAAAGTCCCGGGTCCCGAGCGGAAAACTGGGATTTTCGACTTTGAATGAATTTTTGGGTTGGAACGCGAGCCTTTAGCGGCAAATTGACCATTGCAACGTATTCAGCGTCAAAAATTGGTCTAGACGAAGTGTCTTGACCATTTTGAGGTACCGCACCCCGGCCGCGCCGAATTTTTGAATCCCGGGGCCAAATTTTCGAAATTGAGTTTTCACTTGTTTCGGGGGTCTTCGACGACGCTGAACACGAATCCGGTGTTTGTTTTGTGATTTTGGACGCCTTTACCCTGCTTTCGGCACCCGGCCGGCCAAAAATTGGGTCCCGGGGTCGAAATTTCAAAATTGCGTTGACAGTTGTGTGACTTGTGTCTGGGCTTTCTGACGCTGAAGAACGCGAATCCGTCGTTTGTTTGGCGATTTGCGGTATATTTAGCCTGATTTTGGCCGAATACTCACGCTCTGAAAAATTTCGCGAAATTCCGAAAATACCGTCCCCCATTGATTTTGCGGCGCCTACAGTACACCGTCCATATAAGACGCGCTGAGATATGTAGGCGTCTACGCACGCGCAATCAAACCGAGTTATAGGAGCATCGTACTGTAGCACTAGGGCCACCGACGCCGTCCACCCCAGCGGGGGATCCCCCGCTGTGTAGCGTAGGTAAGGCGCGCCTGTACAATTGGGGCGCCGCTGGCATTCTACATTGTGTGTGGCTACTGGCTATAGACAGTCAGCGGTCAGTACAGCCTGCGCTCATCGTCGTCAGTACAGCCTGCTCCAACGCGTCACTTGCGCCACATCGACCTCTAAGTGTATGGCATCTGTTTAGGCCCACCCAGGGCTACAGACCCTAGTTCTACGCTGAAACAATTGGGAACAAACAAATTTAACGGGAATGCAACACTGGAGTTTCTGTGCCCCCGTCTGCTAAAACAATCACGCGGAGTGCCTATCTGACAGTCAAGGAGTGTCACGTATCACTTGTCACTCTGGTGAAGCAACCCCCTCTGCAAGCAACACAGCTGAAACGTAGTCTTGTCTATTGAGTCCACAAAGTAGATTCTCTTTGTGGCTCCATCTACTTTGTGCGGTAAAGTGAACATGGGTGTGTTGAAGCAAGCTTATGCCAGAAGGCCAGAAGGGTTAATGGGCCGCGAAGGGGCACCCTTATCTGATGTATGAGGAATAAAGCACGCGGTCGTCGATAGCCCTAGGGCTATTGACGACTGCGTTCTCATAGTACTATGGTTGCGGATAGCCCTGGGTTGCAGATAGCCCTACGACATATATGAGACGTTCTCCTGAAAAGTGTGGGAAAAGTGGCCAGGGTGGGTCAGCGTTCGAAACGGCCACTAGCTGGGCTAGATAGGCAGTTCAGTTTGTATGTCAACGCAAGTGGTCCGGCGGCTCAACTCCCCTTCCAGCAGGAGTTGTGGCCAATTTTGTAAACCCTACTTTTTTCGCGCGCACGCAAAAATTGGACTTTGACGGCGAATAACTTACGTTTGAAAGCGTTCTCAAAAGTGAAACTTCGCAGCTTGACACCTAGTGTGACTCACGACCTGCTGTACAATTTTGACTTTTGCAGGGTGTCCATAGCGCCTGTGGCAGAGGTGTCAAAATGGTCAACTTTGGAGCTTTGGCGTAGTCGTCGGGACAATTCGATCGACCTGAAACCTATTTTAGGTTGTAGAGCAATCGATTCTGCATCGGATAGGCTGATAAAAATGATTACCCTCATATAGGAAAATTTTGAGAAAATTGCAATTTTTTAGAATCGGCGCACTATTTGTTCCCGTGTTTCCTCGATAACTTGAAAGCGAAGCATTGTTTCAATGTACGGTTGCCGTCAGTTTATGCGCGCTAACATTCTTCACAATTTTGGTCTAACGATGTTCTGCGAATTCCGCGCGGATTTCCAGAAATTTTAACATTTTTGCAAATTTGCGGAAAATCGCCACTTTGCGTGCGCAATACTCGCTAGTTCAAAGAGAGACGGTTATTCTGGCCAGCCTCGTTTACTCATCTGTACATGGGCGATCTTTTACAGGCAACAGCTTCTGGCCAGTCGCTGCCGTTTGCGCTCGGCTAATGTGAGCCATCGGACTGCCAAAATTTGGGGACGATTCTAATGGCAAAGTACGATGGCTCACATTAGCCGAGCGCAAACGGCAGCAACTGGCCAGAAGCGGTTGCCTGTAAAAGATTGCACATGTACAGATGAGTAAACGAGGCTGGTCAGAATAACCGTCTCTCTTTGAACTAGCGAATATTGCGCACGCAAAGTGGCGATTTTCCGCAAATTTGCAAAAATGTAAAAATTTCTGGAAACCCGCGCGGAATTCGCAGAACATCGTTTAGACCAAAATTGTGAAGAATGTTAGCGCGCATAAACTGACGGCAACCGTACATTGAAACAATGCTTCGCTTTCAAGTTATCGAGGAAACACGGGAACAAATAGTGCGCCGATTCTAAAAAATTGCAATTTTCTCAAAATTTTCCTATATGAGGGTAATCATTTTTATCAGCCTATCCGATGCAGAATCGATTGCTCTACAACCTAAAATAGGTTTCAGGTCGATCGAATTGTCCCGACGACTACGCCAAAGCTCCAAAGTTGACCATTTTGACACCTTTGCCACAGGCGCTATGGACACCCTGCAAAAGTCAAAATTGTACAGCAGGTCGTGAGTCACACTAGGTGTCAAGCTGCGAAGTTTCACTCTTGAGAACGCTTTCAAGCGTAAGTTATTCGCCGTCAAAGTCCAATTTTTGCGTGCGCGCGAAAAAAGTAGGGTTTACAAAATTGGCCACAACTCCTGCTGGAAGGGGAGTTGAGCCGCCGGACCACTTGCGTTGACATACAAACTGAACTGCCTATCTAGCCCAGCTAGTGGCCGTTTCGAACGCTGACCCACCCTGGCCACTTTTCCTACACTTTTCAGGAGAACGTCTCATATATGTAGTGCAGTAGAGTGCATAAGGTAGGGGCTACTATTGGATGGGAGCTGGCTTCTTTGCGAACTTCCCTCTGGGGGTACCACTGGACGGGGGCGGGCGCTTAGAGATTTACAGTAACCCGATTGGCTCTCAGAAGTGGGAGCATCCCCAGCCAATTTGCAGCTGGGCTACGCCCTGGGCCAGCTGCTGTTCATGCCGGCGCAGCTGCCCACCCTGGCGCTGGGCATCTTCACGGCCGGCTGCTCTCCGGGCGGCGGCGCCTCCAACATGTGGACGGTGCTGCTGGAGGGCAACCTCAACCTTTCCGTCACCATGACAGCCGTCTCCACGCTCTTCGCATTGGGTAGATTAGGATACAGCGTGCCTTGCCGGGTGTTCGTAAGCTTGAAGTTGTGATTGAGTCTAATGTGTTGGCACGTCTGGCAACAAATTCCACACCGTAGCCTAATTCGTGCGAGAATGCGAAATTGGTCTATTTCCAACGACCCGATGGCTCGTATAGCAGCCACAACTTGTTCTATGTCACAGATACTTCGATAACATTTGTCCACACATCCTTTCCATTGTCAGCGACGATGCCGGCCTGGCTGTACGCCCTGGGGAGGCAGTTCCTGGTGACGGCCGTGGACGAGGACGAGAGACGCAGCATTCAAGTCCCCTACCGAAACATTCTCATCAGCCTCTTCATCCTGATCTTTCCCCTCGTCGTGGGCGTCCTCTTCCGCCGCTGGAAGGAGAATTGGGCCAATCGCTTTCGCAAGGTGGACGGAGAGCGAGCGATAGAAAGCGCCACTCTACTGTGACAGTAACGACTCAATTGTGTCTTGCAGATGCTGCGCCCCTTCTTCCTCTTCGTCATCCTCTTCGTCTGCACCTGGGGCATCTACGCCAACTGGTACATGGTGCGCCTGTTCAGCTGGCGCGTCCTGCTGGCCGGCTTCCTCCTTCCCTGGGCCGGCTTCCTGAGCGGCGCCGCCGCCGCCCTACTCACCGGCCAGAAGTGCGCCGACTCCATCGCCATCATGGTGGAGACGGGCGTCCAGAACGCCGGCATCGCCATCGTCTTACTGAAGGTTGTTCGGAGTTGAGACATTGAATGTGCAGGGTGTTTCGACAGTCGCGCTCCCACCCCCTCGCCAGCAAGCAGTGGAGAACTTTTCATGGAGAAGCTTCCAGAGATTGCGACCGAGTTTGCGTTTTACGCGCGCATTCCAGCGTGAATTGGCATAGGATGCTACAATATGGTGGCAGATGTGTCAACACACGGACTTCAATCTCTGCAAGTTTCACTGCGTGAAGTTTTCTGCAGCTTGCTAACGAGAGGGCTTCGACTTTCAAATCATCCGCTAGGGGCGTCTCCCGACCGAACGCTACCGTAATCTACACTGCTTCTCATTCGCAGGTGTCGTTCGGGCAGCCGACGGCCGACCTGTCGTCGGTGGTGCCTGTGGCGACGTCGGTGTTCACGCCTCTGCCCATGCTGGCCCTCTACGCGCTGCGCTGCGTCTACCGCTGCAAGCAGCACGACCCCCTGCACGAGATCATGGAGGAGCCGCACCACCACCACCACCACAGTTAGTGCGTTGTGGGACACAACCTGTTAACAGAACTACTGTTTGGTAGTTTACTTGTGATACTGTGCGTCGTGTCACATGGTACTATTGGTTGAGAAGGCGAAGACGACTACCATTTGCCGTGAATCCTCCAATCAGCTCCAATGAGCGCCCAGGGCGCTCATTACTTCAACATACGTCCTGGAGAGGTGCTTATTCGAAGGGGAGGCGCTTATTGGAGGATTTATGATATCTCTGTCTCAGTATCACAAAGCGAGCGCGCCGTTCTTCTTTCCAGGCGCGACGGCCGGCGGCGGCGGCGCAACCGAATTGGAGGAGCTGGCGTCCAATGGGGTGGCGCCGACAAAGGGCAAGCGAGGCGCCTGCGTCCTCATCGACGGCTCGCAGCCCCACAGCGGCGACGCCAAAGGCGGACAGCCAATCGTGGAGGATGGAGACTGCGCTGAGAAGCAGCTGCTCGGTGACAGCAACGGCGACGCGGCGCGCGTCTGAACCCTTCTCGCAACGAAATCAATCAGTATTCTTTTCTTGCCTCGCTCTTTTGGTTTCCAACGCACGGTAGGCAGCACACGCAACGGCATTGCCAGTACAGTACCCACCCAGTCTGTGAACCGAGTACGTACGTCTCTTCTCTCATAACTTTTGGTGAACTGGTGTGAACACTGAAGTGCTTCACCTTCTGCTCGCTATTGTAGAACCAGCGCGCCGTCGTGCTACCCTGTTGCTTAGCTTCTCGTGTTGTGCAGTGACCATTCGAGTGCTTCAGAGCTATAGTGGGTAGCTTTGCTGATATCAGGCAGGTCGTACTGTTGTTTTAGGTCGTCTGTGGTGTTTGTAGGGCATACGGAAGTTTTGGTACCTACCTACTGAAGATGGCAATCGCTGTTGGGCTATGTTTGGTTGACGCGAATATCGGGTGCACCTTGGATTGAGTTGGTGCCCATTTCTGCCATAGCCATCAACGTTCGACTCGTCAATTACTGAGTTACACTACCGTATTTCTTTGCGTACGCGCGTGTTGCATGTCCTACTAGGAAGAATATACGCGGTTGTCCTTTCTTTCCGTGTCATAATAGGTCGTCGTCGTGTTGGAATTTCGTTTCTCAGAGCCGTCAGAATTCTAGCGGGCATAATCGTGCGCGCGTTGTGATTGTGATCCTTCGACTTGTGGTTGCTCTGCGTCTCTCTATTCTCTATCAGCGCCTGTTGCCTTTCCTCACGCCGTTTCCCAGCGCCGGTTCTACTTCTCTCGCAGGGCAATACGTTTTATGTTCTTCGTTCAGTTACGTATGCTGAAGGGGGAGCTCGTGAAGCGGAGCTATAAGGGCTATGAGCTCTCGATCTCTCTGGATAAAGAACGCAACTCTATGCAATGTCAATCAGAATACAAACTCAACTTTTTAATACCGGAGCTTGTTGGCATTGTGTGCCTGCTCATGCGCATCTCTAGTGACTCACCGGTTGCAACTGTTCTCGTTTGCCAGTGAAAACCAACCAAGTACAGAACAACACCACATCAAAATCAACCAATGGCACTACCAGCTGGAATAAGGTAGTTTTACATAGTTGACATGGTTCCGCGACAATGTAGCGACGGACAATGTAGCGAGCGACATTGTAGCGACGACATTGTAGCGACGCGACATTATAGCGACGCGACAATGTAGCGATGCGACAAAGTAGCGACTGCTCGTTTTCGCATAGTTCAGCACTTCCAATGGCCCACCACAGGATTATGTTAGAACAAACTGCATAGTTTATCAGAAGCTAGTCAAGCTAGCTTTTGACATGGAAAATAGGTGGAAAGGTGTCAGAATACAATTCTGCGCTTAGCAAAATTAGAACTAAATCCGAAATATCTCAAAAGATTAGTCGCAATTCTGTTTTGACAAAGATTAGAACTAAGTAATTTCCAACTTCTAAATTGATTCCCAACGATATGAATTTGGTTCATGCTTAGATACTTAGTTAATTGTTACTTACTTAATTGTTACTTAATTACTTGCATTACTTGTTAGTTACTTAATTGCTTGCATACTTAGGTTCATGCTTAGGCTCATGCTTAGGCTTATGCTTAGGCTCAAGCTTAGGCTTGTAGTCCGGCTCGTTCTGATTGAATGCTAAGGCTGATCCTGAACCTAGGCCTAAGCATGAGCCTAAGCATATAAGCCAAAGCATGAGCCTAAGCATAAGCCTAAGCATAAGCCTAAGCAGGAGCCTAAGCATAAGCCTAGGCCATGTTAATGTTATCTGAAAATCCCCCTAAACTGCAGTTGAACCATGAATTCATTGTCAACTCTTCAAACAGTTTGACTTTCTGAGGGGCAGATTATAAATCAGTTACCAAAATTAACGCATTACTGTAGCCAGAAGACCTGGAACTGCCTGCGAGGTCGATTCAAGCACTAAGTTGTAACGAGCGCGCTTCAGAAGTGCTGAAATTTGCGAAAATTAAGCTATCGCTACTTTGTCGCATCGCTACATTGTCGCGTCGCTACATTGTCGCGTTGCTGCAATGTCGTCGCTACAATGTCGCTCGCTACATTGTCCGTCGCTACATTGTCGGGATACCGTTGACATCAACTCCCACATGGCTTGCCCTCAACTCGACTGCACCCTCCAGACTCAAACCCAGGTTGCCGTCACTGTACCTTGAATGAAACAATTACACCCCCACAGTAAAAGATTTTGCGTTTTTCGCCCGGCCTCAGCCGGGCGAACCCCTACGAGAGCTTATCGTGCGTGCGTGCGTCCGTCCGTTCGTTCGTCCGGTCGTTACGCTTTCAGATCTCAGCGTTGGAAAGTCGTAGGAAGGCGATCTTGGGCTCTACGGAAAGGGCTCGACTCACTGGTAATGTCGCTAAGAGACTTCGAAATTCAAAAGTTTGAATTACGCGCGCTACAGTAACCCGAAGGTCTAAAAGGAAAACGGCTCTAACTCTCTCGTCTTACATCGTAGAGCGACGCGCGACAGCTCAACTAAAAGTTCTCGACGTGCGCTTTCGTTTGGCATTACAAATTTTCTTAATTACGCAAACACGCAACACGAAAAGCGACATTATCGCGTTTTTAACGCAGAAATCGCTCTAACTCGCTCAGCGTGCGTCGTACGGAGACGATCTTGGGTTGGTTGGATAGCTCTCGACTCACTGATCATTTGTTCATCTATTGGTCGAAACTCAAAAGTTTGAATTTCGGGAGCTACAGTAACCCAAAGGTTTAAAACGCAAAACTTATTTAACTCTCTCGTCTTCCATCATAGAGAGACGATCTTGAGTTCGTTGAATAGGTTTTGGCGCACTGATAATTCCGTTAAGAGAAGTCGAAATTCAAAAGTTTGAATTGCGCGCGCTACAATAACACGAAGGTCCAAAACGCAAAACGGCTCTGACACGGTCGTCTTGCGTTGTAGGGCGGCGTGCGATAGGTCAACTACAAGGTCTCGACGTGCCATTTCACTTGGCGTAGAAATTTTGTTAATTACGCAAACACGCACCACAAAAAGCGACATTCTCGCGCTTTTAGCATAGAAATCGCTCTAACTCGCTCAGCGTGCGTCGTAGAGAGACGATCTTGAGTTGCTGGATAGCTCTTGACTTACTGATCAGTTGTTCTTCTATTGGTCGAAACTCAAAAGTTTGAATATCGCGAGCTACAGTAACCCAAAGCTTCAAAACGCAAAACTTCTCTAACTCGCTCGTCTTACGTTGTCGAGCGGCATTCGTTCGAGCGTTTGAAAGCTTACGTTGAGGCAGTTGTTGAACGGTCATTCCTAAAGAAATACTTCTGTTTTTTTTAAACCCTTGCCTTACGAACAACTTTGTCTGCTAAAAAAATTAATCCCGGGCGATCCCAATGTTGCCCTGCAAGAACCGCTCAGAAAGGAGAGTGTCAGAAGTAGCGCATGAATAGTGGACTCCGGGCGGGCGCGCGTCATATCAGAAAGGCTTCGAAATACTTTACAAAAGTATCCACTCTTTTACTCTTCCACTTTAAAATACTCACAAACCACTCTGTATTAATAAAACAACTCAACTTTTTTAAAACAGCTTGTTTGGCAGACAAGTGCCAGAGTAAAAAACTTGACCCATCAGAGTAAAAACATTTCGACCCCCAATGTTGAAAAGTGCCAGAGTAAAAAATTTGACCCCCCCCCCAGAGTACCAAATTTGGACCCCCAATGTTGAAAAGTGCCAGAGTAAAAAATTTGACACCCCAGAGTAAACATTTCGACCCCCCAATGTTGAAAAGTGCCAGAGTAAAAAATTTTTCCCCCAGAGTAAAAAATTGGACCCCCCAATGTCAAAAAGTGCCCGAGTAAAAAATTTGACCCTCCAGAGTAAAAAAATTTGGACCCCCAGTGTTGAAAAGTGCCAGAGTAAAAAATTTGACAACCCTGAGTAAAAAATTTGGACCCCCAATGTTGAAAAGTGCCAGAGTAAAAAATTTGACACCCCAGAGTAAAAATTTCGACCCCCAATGTTGAAAAGTGCCAGAGTAAAAAATTTGACACCCCAGAGTAAACATTTCGACCCCCAATGTTGAAAAGTGCCAGAGTAAAAAATTTTTCCCCCAGAGTACCAAATTTGGACCCCCAATGTCAAAAAGTGCCAGAGTAAAAAATTTGACCCTCCAGAGTAAAAAATTTGGACCCCCAGTGTTGAAAAGTGCCAGAGTAAAAAATTTGACACCCCAGAGTAAAAAATTTGGACCCCCAATGTTGAAAAGTGCCAGAGTAAAAAATTTGACACCCCAGAGTAAAAATTTCGACCCCCAATGTTGAAAAGTGCCAGAGTAAAAAATTTGACCCCCCAGAGTACCAAATTTGGACCCCCAATGTTGAAAAGTGTAAAAATTTGACACCCCAGAGTAGAAATTTGGACCCCCAATGCTGAAAAGTGCCAGAGTAAAAATTTTCCCCCAGAGCAAAAAATTGGACCCCCCAATGTCAAAAAGTGCCAGAGTAAAAAATTTGACCCCTCAGAGTAAAAAATTTGGACCCCCAAATGTTGAAAAGTGCCAGAGTAAAAAATTTGACACCCCAGAGTAAAAATTTCGACCCCCAATGTTGAAAAGTGCCAGAGTAAAAAATTTGACCCTCCAGAGTAAAAAATTTGGACCCCCAGTATTGGAAAGTGCCAGAGAAAAAAATTTGACCCACCAGAGTAAAAAATTTGGACCCCCAATGTTGAAAAGTGCCAAAGTAAAAAATTTGACCCCCCAGAGTAAAAAATTCCAGCCCCCCCATGTAGAAGAGTGCCAGAGTAAAAAATTAGGGCCCCCAGAGTTAAAAATTTGTAACCCCCATGTTGAAGAGTGCCAGAGTAAGCAACTAGGGCCCCCAGAGTAAAAAATTCCAGCCCCCCCCCCCATGTTGAAGAGCACCAGAGTAAACAACTAGGGCCCCCAGAGTAAAAAACATCACCTGCTACAGTAAAAAAGTCGCTCACTGAAAAATCTAGCATAGCAAAAAACATTTTCCCTCTCGGTAAAAAACATTTTCTATCTCAGTAAAAAACTTTTCCCGCCTCGGTAAAAAACATTTCCCGTCTCGGTAAACAACTTTTCCCACCTCGGTAAAAAAGATTCTCCCCGATTAGTACTGAGAGTAAAAACTGTCGGTGTTGCCCTCAACTGAAGATTTTTTACCAAGATCAGAGTAAAAAATGGACAATAAAAAAACTTTTTTTATTTTCGTCCCAAACGCACTTGAGTGCGTCTGGGAACCTAATGGGCTACGGCGTAGCTACGGGATTCAGTTCACACTCAAAAGAGGGCAGACACAAGGAGGCAGCTAACGTGTAGGTAGATGTTGCTGTTGAGATAGTGCTGGATAGCCCGTCGGCAGGCGACTCGCGCCCAGTCGAGCACGCTGTACAGAGTGGTGCTGAACGAGAACAGAGACATCCCTTCCTCCTCCCAAACATCAACAATCAGAGCAAATGTGTGTGAAAGGGCCACCGACCTGTCGCGAATGTGCAGTTTGACCAGGGGGAACTCGGTCAGCTGCGGGACGGCGGCGCAGAGAGCGCCAGTGTCCAGCGTCGACTGGACGGCCACGAAGGTGGCGCCGCGCTTCTCGTCCCGATAGGACCTCAGGACGCGCTGCAGACCCCGGTACACCTGAACGAACGGCTTCCCGTAGACGACGCTGTCAGAGTTACGCACAACTGCTACCTCTCTGGTGCTCGTCTCCAAATGAACCTCGAACTCGTGCTCGTCCTTGGGCACACTCGCCTCACTGTCCTTCTTCAGCCTGGAATCCATAGCACAGACCATGTCTGGGATCACTTGGACACGAGAGCAAAAAAGAGTCAACATTGTCATACCGTAAACCGCCGAATGGTGGTGCGCGCTGCGCACCACTTATTGTTTACCGCTATTTAGACGTGCACCACTATTAGGCGGTTTACGGTGTATTTAAAGCGCCCACTTGTGCTGCCGCTCCGACTGGTAGAGGGCGGGGAGGTTGGGCAGGTTCTGTGCCTTCTGCCGGTCGCACAGCCAGAGATGCGCCTTCCTCGACGCGGGGAAGAACAGTACCCAGGTCGAGCGCGTGTCCCTGCGGCGCGACAACCGTGGGCAGCTACTACAGAGATGAGGAACAGGTATCTATCTCCTTGTAAGCAACCCACTGGCTGTACTGGTAGAGGTAGAGGTGTCGAACAGAACCGTCCGCTAGGTACTCGAATTGGGACACCGAGCGAAACTCCAGGTGCTCCAGGGAGAAGCTGCTCGTCTCCTGCGAGCAAGTAGAGCAGTGGTAAAGAAGCTCACACAGAATCATGGCTCGGTGGAGGAACTGACCCTCAACTGACGGCGGAATTCGGGCGCCACTTGGCAGAGACAGCCCAAGTTGGTCAGCAGACGAAAGAGCGGCGCCACCTGCGTCTCGTAGATGCCTTCCACGTAGGGAGCCGCCAGTTCGGAGCGAAGCTCACTGAACCACACACAAATGTACCAAGGCTGAGATGGCAAAGCTTTGGGCGGACAAAAAGGAGTCAAAGAATGTACACAGAGCAAGCGCGACAACCCTCACTTCAAATGCTTCTGGAAGCTTTCCTCCGGAACGGAGAATTCATACAGGTGGTGCAGCACGTGGGAGCGCGGCAGCACTCGGTAGACGCGACGGTAACCTGAACGACTTGGCTGATAGCACAGCATGCGACAACTCGCGAAGTACAGAGCCATTGCCTGACGGTAGCGCGTACTGAAAGCAGACTATGCACAGCTCACCAGGCCCATTTTCCTGCTCCTTTGGCGTCTTCTGATTGACGTAGAAGACGCGCGGCACGGAAAGGCGAATCTTGTGCAGTTCCAGGCCGACTAGCGCCCAGACGTGGAACACTCCAGGCTCCTTCTGCAGTTCCACCACCTGCGGACCAGAGAAGACGGCGACTTATCTCCTCAACCTACTAGTTCTGGGGAAGCGCAAGGAATAAGCGGACGCCGCTTCCAAAGACAATGACAACCGCTGATTGAAAACGACGACGATGGTGACATGAAACGTACAGTACAATAAATCAAAGTGGCGCAGCGCGGCGCATACCTGCAGGATCTGCCAGACGTTCTCCAGGAGGGAGTTGGCCGAAGCTCTCATGAAGAGAGACATGCCAGTGGCCGGACCGGCGGCGCCCCTTCGAAGGCGGGTGAAGGCGCCGACGCCGCTAGCACTCAATTCCTCCCTCTCCAAGTTCTTGCGCAGTTTTCGGCGCTCGGCCCTCTGGAGACTCTGGTGGTGCCACTTTCTCTTGTGGAAGCGCAGCCACTCTACCAGCTCCCCCTTCGTCTGTCCCATCTTCGGCGGCCTGGATCCCAGCACGTCTCGCCAGGAGCGGTACACTGCAGCCTTCTCCGTCGCTTTCTTGTTGCTCTTGGCCACGGGCGGTCGCGACGACGACGCCTCCTCCGACGTTGGAGTGGACCTTCTCTTGCGCTGGCTGCCTCCTTCGACGACGTCTTCGACTTCTTCCACAGGAGCCTCAGACTCGCTTCCTGTTGCAGTGGCGCCAGTTGTCGGGCCACTCTTGGACAGCGGCTTGAACATGTCGGTGATGCGCCGCTGCCGCATCGTGTCGTCCTTCTCCACCAGCCTCTTGTGCAGCCAATCGGGATGACGCACTCTGGGAACCGGATTGGCCACCTGGATAACCAGCGGCCTTTGCAACGCGCCAGTCACAGCTAAACTAATTGTCTTCCACTGAAGAAGTCAATAACCCCTTGCAAGGACGCCGGTATGGTGATGATCTTCTGCACTGCGCTGCCGAGCCGCTCGATATAGTAGTCCCAGTCGATTATCTGAAAGTGTGGCAAACATACTGTTAATAGGACGCATAATAGTACATGGAAGAAAGCAAATCAGTCCAGCTGACATTTCGAATCTGGAAGTCGTCCTCGGAAGGGGCCTTGAGCCAGCGTCTCAAGTAGTGGCGTCTGACGTGCGCTTCCGCCTGGAAGATGGCCAGCGGCACCGCCCTCTCCGTCACTGGGGCACCTTCAGGCTTCTTCGAGATGATATATCTGACACGAGAAACCACGGTACACACCTAGGTACATACTGCAACAGCGTTCAACGAAAAGCCACCAATTTGCGATACACGCTGACGTGAAGAAGGGGAAAGGACCTGCAAGCGAGGCCGGCGTCCTTGACCATCTGGTCGCCCAGGAACTCGGCCAGGCGCTTGGCCGTGGAGATGGATGTGGACTTCTGGGCGCCGTATTCCTCCAGCTTCTTGGACATGTTGCGATTCTCGGAGATGAGGTCGAATAGCTCGCCGTCTGGCATGTCGGCCGCCTTCGAGTAGAGCACGTCCAGCCAGTAGTCGGCGATCTAAACACCAAGCAGAGACGTTTCGCTGCGACGAGTGTAAGCATGGCACCATTAGGGATGCCATGCATACCGAACATAGCGCGCCGCGGTATAAGTAGTTCGACTATTATTGTCCGGTTAGCTTAGTGGCTTATCGTCGATAAAGGACTTATAGCCTTACATAGCGCCTACTTGAGAGGCCTTGAGTCGTGTTCTGACGTTGTGAAACTGTCGGCGGTCTTACGCTCATTGAGGTGTCTCAGGAGGTATCGCATACCCCGGGGCTTGGCTGTTAACGTAGCCTCCTACAGGTGGTGCGTTGTCCGGGAACGCTAGTACCGTTCGGGAAAGGTTCTCGGTGGACGTACTATCTGCTAGGCGGCAGTTCGCGGCAGAGCCTAAGTAGAGTGGTGGAGTGGTGTGAGAATCGGTGGTCGGTGGGAATCGCTTTTGAGTGGGTGTTGGTTGTGATGGACGCTTCGCAGCCGGAGAAGAAACCGGTGTCCCTCGCTAGGCGGAGGACGACGGATGAGATTCTGGTGGATGA
>JASAMZ010008657.1:0-10193 GCA_030248115.1 Linhomoeus sp. GSCO2_2 | reverse complement strand
GAGTACTGTAGCTAAGCTACATTCATATAGTCACCACCATTCTACTGTCTACATAGTGCGTGCAAGGGACCTACGTGTAGCAAACACTATCAAGTAGCATCCAATTGTGGTAATGATCACACGCGTCAATCTGAAAAGCTAACGCTACTGCACCTAAGACCGTGACTCAGTCTAACTACCGTAATACCACGACTCCTCTCGTCTTCGCTTGGTTCCTCTTCTTCTCTTCTCGGAGCCTCAGAGGTAACCGGAGGTCAGCACATGGCCCTTATAGCCGGAGGTCAGTATGTGACCCTTATACCCGGACATCAGGATGTGGCCGGCGTTGCCCGCGGTCAGCGTGTGGCCCGCTGCTTCCCGAGACGCCGGCGGCCAGAGCGGTCGACTTCTTCGTCAGCATCTCTGTCTTTCTCTTTGTCCTTCTTCTTCCCCGCCTCTTCTTTGCTATTGCAAGTTGTTTGGCGGCCAAACAGTCACTGAATAGACTATAGAGCAGAGGTGGGAGGGGATCGGCGCGCGACACACTTTTGCCTTTGTTGTTCCGCCACCTTTGTTGTTCCGCCACCGCTCACGCGCGTCAAGACGGAGATACAAGCAGTCACGGAAAAGGTTCAGTTTGTCTCGCGTTGGACGCCGACTGTAGGATGGGCGGGAGGAAACCGGTTTTGCTACGAACGGCAGTTTTGCCGGTGCCGCAAGACGGGATTCGCCTACACCGACTATATGTACTCTTTCCGATTGCAGTGGGTGCCGCCAAAAGACAGTCTCTCCCAACTATGGGATATCTTGTTATTCAGAATTTCGCGACAGGGACAGACGTCGACACGTTACTCAGGGCATTCAATTAATTGATGACAGTAGCCGTCCATATGAATTTAGTTCTATGGAACGGAAACATAGACAAGAGCGTCCATCCGTACCAGCATATATGCTGCAGGCAGTAGCCGTATTAATTCAATGACCGTATATACGGTGATCAGTGTGTCCAGCGGAACAATGTTCCAGGGCAATTGAAGTTCAATGTTCTCAAACAATGTTCCGGAACAATTTAATTAAATTTATTTAATTTGGTGTAATTTAATTCTATCTTAGTTCAATTTAATTTAATTTATTTAGTGCAATTTAATTTAATTTAATCTAATCTAATTTAATTTAACTAATTTAATTAATTAATGTAACTTAATTTAATTTAACTTAATTTAACTTAATTTAATTTAATTTAATTTAATTTAATTTAATTTAATTTAATTTAATTTAATTTAATTTAATTTAATTTAATTTAATTTAATTTAATTTAATTTAATTTAATTTATTTTAATTTAATTTTATTTAATTTATTTAATTTAGTTTTATTTTATTTAATTTAATTTTATTTATTTAATTTAGTTTAATTTTATTTAATTTAGTGTAATTTGATCCAATTTAGCTTAATTCAATTTAATTTAGTTTGATTTAATTTAATATAAAATTTAATTTAATTTAATTTAATTTAATTTAATTTAATTTAATTTAATTTAATTTAATTTAATTTAATTTAATTTAATTTAATTTAATTTAATTTAATTTAATTTAATTTAATTTAATTTAATTTTATCTATCTAATTTAGTTTTATTTTATTTAAGTTCATTTTATTTATTTATTAATTTAGTGTAATTTGGTCCAATTTAGCCTAATTCAATTTAATGTAGTTTGATTTAATTTAATACAAAATTTAATTTGATTTAATTTAATTTAATTTAATTTAATTTAATTTAATTTAATTTAATTTAATTTAATTTAATTTAATTTAATTTAATTTAATTTGATTTGATTTGACTTGATTTGATTTGATTTGATTTGATTTGATTTGATTTGATTTGATTTGGTTTGATTTGATTTGATTTAATTTGATTTAATTTGATTTGATTTAATTTAATTTAATTTAATTTCATTTAATTTAATTTTGATTTAATTTAATTTAATTTAATTTAATTTAATTTAACTTAATTTAATTTAATTTAATTTAATTTAATTTAATTTAATTTAATTTAATTTAATTTAATTTAATTTAATTTAATTTAACTTAATTTAATTTAATTTAATTTAATTTAATTTAATTTTATTTTATTTTATTTAATTTAGTGTCATTTGATCCAATTTAACTTATTAATCTAATTCAATTCAATTACATTTTAATTTCAGGAAAGTTCCCCCCTGCTGGGGGGTAAGGACAGGTGAATTTGTTCGTCCTTATGACGACTGATGATGAACAGGCTGTGTATCTCAGATGACTTCGGGCCCTCTACTACACGAACAAATTCAGCGTGCTCTGTTCACGCGCACGGAGCTTATCACGTACGCACAACGTACATGCGGCAAGCGCACTCTACCACTATCAACACGTGTGTGTGGCTTCAGTGCCTGCCACCGCATCTCACACAACACAATGTCCACACTCAGCGCAACGTACGCAAGGGTGACGGACCCCATGGCTAACTCCCACTTTGACCGCTCAGCCATGCACGCAAGTAAGTAGATGGCTTCACCTGCTAACAGAGCTTCTGGAGGTATTAACGTTGGTAAATGCACATTCTGCACTAATGTTGGGTAAGCGATTTGCAGTACACAAGCGAAAAACACAGAGACTCATAATTTAGTGAGAGTTGGGCACCCATATACAGAGCACGCTGAATTTGTTCGTGTAGTAGAGGGCCCGAAGTCATCTGAGATACACAGCCTGTTCATCATCAGTCGTCATAAGGACGAACAAATTCACCTGTCCTTACCCCCCAGCAGGGGGGAACTTTCCTGAAATACACACCCTGTCCATGTCCATGGAGTGGACACCTTCAGGGGGGGGGGGGGGCATAGAGCAGGTTTGCTGAGAGGCGACATAGACAGGTCTGCCTTGAAAGGGTTGCTGTTGTAGGTGTGGGGACACGGATAGGTCTGGCCACAGGAGGTTGGATGCACACAGACAGGTCTGGCCGTAGGAGGTTGAATGCACAGACAGCTCTGGCCACAGGAGGTTGGATGCACAGACAGGTCTGGCCACAGGAGGTTGGATGCACAGACAGGTCTGGCCACAGGAGGTTGGATGCACAGACAGGTCTGGCCTCAGGAGGTTGGATGCACACACAGCTATACGACTATACGAATTACGATTTCGTCATAACGTCATTCTGTCACCCACCACCCTTCTGGAGTCCACCCACGACACCTCCAATACATATCACCACTCTACAGTTCATTTCGACATCGACTATACGAATTACGATTTCGTCATAACGTCATTCTGTCACCCACCACCCTTCTGGAGTCCACCCACGACACCTCCAATACATATCACCACTCTACAGTTCATTTCGACATCGACTATACGAATTTACGATTTCGTCATACTCTCATTCTGTCTCCCACCACCCTTCTAGAGTCCACCCACAACACCTCCAATACATATCGCCACACTACAGTTCATTTCGACATCGACTATACAAATTTACGATTCGTCTTAATGTCATACTGTACTGGTTCCAACCTTTGTGCATAATATCTCAAGAACCATACAACCTAGAAAGATGAAATGTTTTACACATTTGTTCACCCTATTATGGTCTTGACTGGATCACAAAGACTGGCGCCCCAGCATGCGCCAGTAGAGCTCGGCCGTCTGGAGCCCAGCCCCGGATGCGTACCGATTCCGACCTTTGGTCCTCCATATCTCAGGAACCGTACAACCTAGGAAGATGAAATATTCTACACATTTAATCGCCCTATGGTGGTCTTGGGTGGATCACTTCGATTGGGGCCCTAGCTTGCACCACCAGAGCTCGACCGTCTTGAGCCAAGCCCCGGATGCGTACCGATTCCGACCTTTGGTCCTCCATATCTCAGGAACCGTACAACCTAGGAAGATGAAATGTTCTACACATTTGATCGCCCTATGGTGGTCTTGGGTGGATCACTTCGATTGGGGCCCTAGGTTGCACCACCAGAGGTCGGCCGTCTTGAGCCGAGCCCCGGATGCGTACCGATTCCAACCTTTGGTCGTCCATATCTCAGGAACCGTACAACCTAGGAAGATGAAATGTTCTACACATTTGATCGCCCTATGGTGGTCTTGGGTGGATCACTTCGATTGGGGCCCTAGCTTGCACCACCAGAGCTCGGCTGTCTTGAGCTGAGCCCCGGATGCATACTGATTCCGACCTTTGGTCCTCCATATCTCAGGAACCGTACAACCTAGGAAGATGAAATGTTCTACACATTTAATCGCCCTATGATGGCCTTGGGTGGATCACTTCGATTGGGGCCCTAGCTTGTACCACCAGAGCTCGGCCATCTCGAGCCGAGCCCCGGATGTGTACCGATTCCGACCTTTGGTCCTCCATATCTCAGGAACCGTACAACCTAGGAAGATGAAATGTTCTACACATTTAATCGCCCTATGGTGGTCTTGGGTGGATCACTTCGATTGGGGCCCCAGCGTGCACCACTAGAGCTCGGCCGTCTGGGAGTCGGGACTTGGCCAAAATTTCGGCCATTTTTTTCGCCCGGCCTCAGCCGGGCGAACCCCTACGAGAGCTTATCGTCCGTTCGTGCGTGCGTCCGTTACGCTCTCAGATCTCGGTGTTGGAACGTCGTAGGAAGGAGATCTTGGGCTTTATGGATAGGTCTCGACTCACTGGTAATGTCGCTAAGAGACTTCGAAATTCAAAAGTTTGAATTGCGCGCGCTACAGTAACCCGAAGGTCAAAACTTAAAACGGCTATAACTCGCTCGTCTTACGTCGTAGAGCGGCGCGCGATAGGTCAACTAAAAGGTCTCGACGTGCTCTTTCGTGCGACATAAGACTTTTCTTAATTACGCAAACACGCAACACGAAAAGCGACATTATCGCGTTTTTAACGCAGAAATCGCTCTAACTCGCTCAGCGTGCGTCGTACGGAGACGATCTTGGGTTGGTTGGATAGCTCTCGACTCACTGATCATTTGTTCTTCTATTGGTCGAAACTCAAAAGTTTGAATTTTGGGAGCTACAGTAACCCAAAGGTTTAAAACGCAAAACTTATCTAACTCTCTCGTCTTCCGTCATAGAGAGACGATCTTGAGTTCGTTGAATAGGTTTCGGCACGCTGATACTTCCGTTAAGAGGAGTCGAAATTCAAAAGTTTGAATTGCGCGCGCTACAGTAACACAAAGGTCCAAAACGCAAAACGGCTCTAACACGCTCGTCTTACATTGTAGGGCGGCGTGCGATAGGTCAACTAAAAGGTCTCGACGTGCTTTTTCACTTGGCGTAGAAATTTGGCTAATTACGCAAACACGCACCACGAAAAGCGACATTCTCGCGTTTTTAGCATAGAAATCGCTCTAACTCGCTCAGCGTGCGTCGTAGAGAGACGATCTTGAGTTGCTGGATAGATCTTGACTCACTGATCATTTGTTTTTCTATTGGTCGAAACTCATAAGTTTGAATATCGCGAGCTACAGTAACCCAAAGGTTCAAACAGCAAATCAGCCCTAACTCGCTCGTCTTACGTTGTAGAGCGGCATTCGACCGTTTGAAAGCTTACGTTGAGGCAGTTGTTGAACGGTCATTCCTAAAGAAATACTTTTGTTTTTTTAAATCCTTGTCTTACGAACAACTTTGTCTGCTAAAAAAATTAATCCCGGGCGATCCCAATGTTGCCTTGCAACAACCGCTCAGAAATGCGTGTGTCTTGCTCAAAAAATTAATCCCGGGCGATCCCAATGTTGCCTTGCAAGAACCCCTCAGAAAGGAGCGTGTCAGAAGTAGCGCATGAATAGTGGACTCCGGGCGGGCGCGCGTCATATCGGAAAGGCTTCGAAATACTTTACAAAAGTATCCACTCTTTTACTCTTCCACTTTAACACACTCACAAACCACTCTGTATTAATAAAACAACTCAACTTTTTTAAAACAGCTTGTTTGATCGGGGCCTACGACCGCAATACTCAACCGATCTCGGTGTTTTTTAACATAATAAATGCGGTTAGTGGGCGGTTCTAACGCGCCATAAACCACTGCCCTAGCTAGTACCGTTCGCGAGAACGAGGCCAAAAACCTGGCAATTAGATGGATTGCTGAATTTTTCGACAGTTTTCATTTAATATCTCGGGAACCACTTGACCGATCTGTCTAAAATTTTAGCGCAATACTTCTTGTTACTATGAACATCTATGGTGAAAATTTCAGCCCGATCGGTTAAGTCTACCTATATGACGTAGTACTAACCCCTAGTCCCCGGGGGCGCACTGGCCCCCGGCCGAACAAATTGGGTTGAGCGCTGACGCGCTCAACCCGATTTATTTCGTTTTAATAATATTGTTTTTGCTAACGATGCACTTGTATAGTGTAGCGTTCATTTCGCTTTACTTCGTTGTGTGAAAGACAAAACCGCTCATTCGTCCTCTACCTGTTGCTTGACGGCCATGATGTTCTTGAGAATGATGCGGCCGGCGACGGCCACAATCGCGAGACCCACGACTGAGTGCGCGGCCAAGGCCAACACCTCCGCCTGCAGCATCACGTTGCTTTTGTTATTGCGAGGATCATCGACGCCACCACGAACAGCCTGCCTGAATTGGACACGAACACATCAGTTCTGGGGACTATTTTGGCCTGCCTGGCTGCTTCTCACAATGCATACATAATCCACATAATCCACAATCCACACATAATCTAACCCTCACAATGCAGCGCAACTCGTGCGTGATTCGATGAACAATGATGATGCATCGCCCGCTAGCGCCGCGCTGAACCGCGCGGAACGCTTTGTGTAATGTTGTGACCCTACACTCGCATTGTGTGCCTGAGAGTGTGCTCCGCTACCCGGCCTAAGACTGTAAGGCAGCCTTTTCTCACGTTTCCAAGACGCACTGGACGCTCAACTAAGTTGGAAGAGTGCGTTCACTCGAAGCAGACATTGTCTCCGACTACCCTCGTCCCAGATAAGTCGGCGTTCCCTGAATGAAACATGTCGAGAACGCGGATCGTCCTCTATTCCTGCGTGGCCCTGTCAGTCTGTGGCTGCTTGCTTCTGTTTGGGGTGGTGTACTGGGTGGCCCTGAGGCCATCAGATGCCCTGGACTTCCCCAAGTTCGCCAGGAACTTCATCTGCCGACCGTCGGGCTGGCTGACGGATTCGGAGGCGACGCGCGTCGAAGATTTGGTCAAGACAGGTAATAAGACGGAGGCGGTGGCCGAGCTGAACCGACTCTGGGACGTCCACTTGGGAACGGTGCCACAGGAGAACTGCTGGCCCAACTGTCAGATCCATGTGAGCTGGGCTGAACTCGGAATTTGCCAGGGATCGTTCCGGTCTTTTGCAGGTGTGGCAACGGGCCTGCAACCGTCTGTGTCGTCTCCTGGACGACAACGGCGCGGACTACGTCAAAAAGTTGAACAGGATGCGCGAAGACGGCGCCACCGGAGAAGAGATGCTCGTCGTTTACAAGGTATTAGCAACATATACCGTAAGCAGACTCAATGCACGTAATGGCGGAGAACGTTCTCAGAGATTGCACATGACGTTGAGTTCTGCGAGTGGTGGTGTCGGACCAGGAGAACGCTTGACCTATGTACACATCTACCCCCCCCCCCCCCCCTCCCTCCTCGCAGGCATTTGGACATACCGTGAACCGCCGAATAGAGGTGCACGTCCAAATTATGATGCACGTCCAAATAATGGCGCATGGTAGACAATGTTGAATTAATTGTGGTGCACGTCCAAATAATGGTGCACGCAGTATTATTTGGGGACGGTCTTATCTCTTTGGCAAGAAATTTTGTGCAAGTAAGCTGCTCTACATCTGACGAAACTGCTCTGATCTGGTAATAAACATATTTTGCCATAATAGCCAGTTGAAATGGTGAGCGAGCCGTACGAGCTTCGTATTAGGTGATGTTCTGAGGTTATAGACTGGGCTAACAACATGTTGAACAAATAGTCGTTCACGTCCAACTTATGGTGCCCGTCCAAATCATGGTGCGTGTTAAAGCAAGGTTAATAGCGGTGCGCGCCACTATTCGGCGGTTTACGGTAGCCGATTTCCCGCAACCATCGTTGACCAGCAGAAGTGCTACGCTCTGTCGTTGGCCAACTATCCGGAGATCGCGGCTTCCTTCGAGCAGACCTGCTACGATGTGATGAGCGGCGCCAAAGGGGAGGCTGAGAGGGACGACCAGGACAGAAGCGTCGGCCTCAAGTGCTAGGAAAAGAAGACTTTGATTCTATGCTTCGAATATGGTCATTGTGATTCCATGGTCCGCATTAAATGGAATTTTAAACCTAACTCTTTACGTCACCTCATCTTCCAGGATTTCGATCCTGTCACCAGAATTGTTCTTATGTACCTACATCCGATAG
Source organism: Linhomoeus sp. GSCO2_2 (assembly GCA_030248115.1). Taxonomy (NCBI): domain Eukaryota; kingdom Metazoa; phylum Nematoda; class Chromadorea; order Monhysterida; family Linhomoeidae; genus Linhomoeus; species Linhomoeus sp. GSCO2_2. Next base: position 1,820 of record JASAMZ010008657.1, on the reverse strand, counting down.
TTACAACAGTCTGAAGAAGCTTACTTAGGTGAGTTAGCACACTGTCGGGGTCGCAACGCTGGGCCGCCGGAGACGCCCCATCTTGGTCCCCTGTGGCCATTGGGACCAACTGGTTTGTTTGGTAGTGCAAGAAACCAGTGTTTACAATGGTGTGCGCTCTCTGACCTACACAGTGAACGTACTACTCAGAGACAAGCAGTCTGTGTAATGGCGCCAATCACCGTTCGAAACGGCCCAGTTTCTATAGTCACTTGCGCTGCCTGCCCAGACCACTGTGTAGCAGTGCAGACGCAGAGCGACGACTGCCGCATTAGACCAAATTTCCGATGTCATTCCGAAGTTCAGAAAGTTATTGGTTGAGGACCCTTTACGCCAATGATGCGAACGTAGTCAAAACTTGATGTGACACCGTGTAACGAAGTCGCGTCGCGTTTCGTTACATGTCCAGCTGCTGTCACCACGAGACGAAAATCGGTCGAGGTTCTCAAAGAGCTTACAGCACAAGCAGCTGCGTTAGTGGAGCAACTTATTAGCGCAGGCCCTTGCGGCTGAATTGGCCGACAGAACGCGAACGTCCCGAGACAGCCAATCGCAGTGTGAATTGCTTCGCGTTTGACGGAGTCAACTTGAGTCGTCCGTCGCTTCGCTTTGGCTTCCTTCTTTGATATGAGCCTAGCGATTCCTAGGGTGCAACAACAAGGCTACCGTAGTACAAGAGAAGTTCATCTACGCAAAAGAATACGTACAACAAATTTCGCCATATCCTGCTTTGCTACCGAGTCGACTTCGAAGCGACATGCTAACGTCGACTTCTCCAGCGTTTGCGGCGATCCAACTCTGTATGCTGACGCCCTCTCTTCTTCTCTACGTCACCCTATTAGTCCTACTCTACAAGAAGCGTCGTCAGGAGCCCTTTTCCTCTTCCTTCTTTCAAATCTGCTTCTATTTGGGAGTGGTCGACTGCATGAAGCTCCTCAAGGACTATCTATTCTTCAAGTTGCCCTTCTGGGGCTATCTCTTTGTCGACTTCTACCTCGGACAAAAGACTGATATTGTTCCGAAGATTGTGAAGGCCACTGGTTCTTTCTTGGGTCATGCGCAGATGACGTTTGTCAGTCTCATAGCGCTGAATCGTTTGGTTGGAGTTATGGCTCCTCTGAAGATCGATAGCGTGAGTGAGAGACCTTACTGCACTTTGTGCGAAATTGCGCAAATTCGACGTCTGGCAATCAACGCGCATTTTCAGATTTTCTCCAAAAGGAAGACCCTGGCAGCTTTGGCGATCTTGGCGCTCACTGCTGCGCCGCTTGTGGCTCACGCCTCCGTTCAATCCTACGAGTTTCGGTTCAGAAATCGAACCGGCCGAGTGCAACAATTGGCCGCCGTCTACAAGGATAAGCGGACGGTCAGGAAAGCCAACAACAGAACTCAAAGCTACAACTTCCCAACTAGGTAATAGCGCTCTCCCACCAATCTTCAGAGAAGGATGATCACTCGCGTCATAGCGCTGACCTATTTGATCTGCACGGCTTTCTCCGCCCTCTGCTACTGCATCGCTTTCTACCGAGTGTTGAAGAGACGCAGCAATACCGGCGGTCGTTCGCAACAAGGCAAACAGGGCCAGTCGAGCGTCCAGAAGCTGCACAAGAAGAACGAGCTCAAATTGTTGATCTGCGGCCTGTCGACGTTCGTGGCCCAAGCGGCCTACACCGCCATGAGATTCGTCCCGCCCACCCCCTTGGCGGGAATCATACGGTAGGTTAGCCTTGAGAAGGTCGGTGTTGTGCTACTGGAGGGTAGAAGTATTGCTGCCGCTTGTC
>JASAMZ010008655.1:2500-13456 GCA_030248115.1 Linhomoeus sp. GSCO2_2 | reverse complement strand
TCTTTTGTGATCCTACTCGTTCAGTTACGTATTGCTGAGCCAGGTGAATTTGTTCGTCCTAAAGAAGACTGATGATGAACAGGCTGTGTATCTCAGATGACTTCGGGCCCTCTACTACACGAACAAATTCAGCGTGCTCTGTATATGGGTGCCCAACTCTCACCAATTGTGGGTCTCTTTGTTTGTCGTTTGTGTGTGTACCGTACTGCAAAGCGCTTACCCAGCATTAGTGCAGAATGTGCATTTACCAACGTTAATACCTCCAGAAGCTCTGTTAGCATGTGAAGCCCTCTGCTTGCGTGCATGGTTGAGCGGTCAAAGTGGGGGTTAGAGCATGGGGTCCGCCACCCTCGCGTTGGGCTGAGTGCAGACATTGTGTTGTGTGAGATGCGGTGGCTGGCACTGAAGCACACACGTTTTCATAGTGGTAGATAGTGTACTCCGCATGTACGTTGTGCGCACGTGATGAGTGCCGTGCGCGTGAACAGAGCACGCTGAATTTGTTCGTGTAGTAGAGGGCCCGAAGTCATCTGAGATACACAGCCTGTTCATCATCAGTCTTCTTTAGGGCGAACAAATTCACCTGTCCTTACCCCCCAGTGGGGGGAACTTTCCTGAAATTGTCTTGTCTTGTCGGACAATTTAACCGAGATAAATTGTCTAAGACAATTGTCCTTAAAGACAATGACATGTCTGAGGTAGAGGAACGGCACAACAACAACGCGTCGCGCGCCTCGCTCAAGTAACGACGTTGAAACCTTTTGGCGGATTGTGATGGGACAGGTCGATTATACGTCAGCTGTATCGTTTCCCCACCGGCAGGTCTCACATCGCGGGCACTGCCCAGCAGGGAGTCGTCAACGCCTACGTGGAGGAGCACTTCCGTTCCATCGGCATGGAAGTCTTCAGCGCCGACTACGAAGTCCTTCTCTCCTATCCTGACTTCGAAAAGCCTAACACCGTCTCTCTTGTGACCAGTGGCGGTGCTGGTGAGAGGGTACTGAGCAACGGGACGGCGACCTTCGTCGACGGCCCTCCTGAATTACTAGAGGAGCTGCGCAGAGACGAAGCCACTCTGAAGGTGTGGTTCAACGCCTACGCCAAGGAGGGAACGGTCACCGCCCCCATAGTCTACGCCAACTGCGGCAGAGAGGAGGACTTCGACCAGCTGCTGGAGTTGGGGGTGCAAGTTGAGGGAAGAATAGCGTTGATCAGGTGGGCAATACCACATGAAGGCACATGTACCTATAGTTCTGTTATGTACAGTGGACAGTGTAGGTACAGCACAGATCGGTCAAGCTCATCCCGGTGACGCCAGCCTGATCGGGCATACCCCTACATCAATACGAATGAATTTCGTGAGAAAAATGTTTCGATTAAGTCGTAACTAGTGCACGGATGTGGCTGGCAGTGCTCCGCGATCGGTGGGTTTGTTCAATCATAATCGTCGCACCATGCATACGTTTACGGCAAACATGCTGTAGCCAGGATTACCATCTTTTTGTGAATGTTGTCGGTACCAAAACTGCATGTCTTCAGTGTTGCCATCTGAATTTATTGAATACCTACGTGCGTCCATGTACACCTTTACACTTTCCCATGAATCGCGGGAACCAGTCGAATGACTCCATTCACTGTATCCAGGTACGGCCGTCTCTACCGCGGCGACAAGGTACACATAGCCAGCTCCAGAGGGGCCGTGGGCGTGATTCTGTACAGCGACCCAGCCAACTACAATCCCGCCTACCCGGACGACAGTCAGAGCTTCCCCCACAACAACTACCTTCCCAGGGGCGCCGCCCAGCGGGGATCGACGGCCAATCGGCAGGGCGACCCCCAGACGCCCCTCTACCCCTCCAAGCCCTACACATACAGGTCGGCCACTGAAGAAGAGAAGAGGGAGTCTGGAGACTTGCCCAATGTACCAGTGACGCCCATTGGGTACGACGAAGCCAGGAGAATCTTCGAGGCCATGGATGGGACTACTGAAGTGCCAGATGGCTTCATTGGAGGCTTTGAAGAGGGAACCTACAAGCTGCAGAGTTTGAGCGGAACCAACTTTCGCCTGGAAGTCAACGCCAAGACGGAGAGGAGAAACATTCGCAACGTCTGCGGCTACCTTCAAGGCAGCGTGGAGCCGGATCGATACGTTATATTGGGTATGTCACTACCAAGTAGTAATAGTACCAATTCAAGTTTGAAGACACCGTATAAGAACCTTGTGAAACATTTCTGCTTGGCTGCGAACCATCTCTGCAGAAAGAGCACATTACCTTACACGCCAAAAGGAAGTACACCCAGTCACATTTTCGGTTGGACATATAGGCATGCACAGCAACGAATCGAATGACATTCGCAGTAGTACGTTCCATTGTCTAGAAACGTAATTCGTTTCCCCCTTCTTCAGGCAGTCACGCCGACTCCTGGAACCACGGGGCGGTCGACTCCCTCCACGGGGTGTCCATCTTGCTTGAGTTGGGGCGCGTCCTAATGAGTGTGTCAGGGGAGGAGAAGTGGCTGCCTCGACGCACCCTCATGACCTGCACGTGGGACGCGGAGGAGTACCTGCTGGTGGGCTCCTTCGAGTGGGTGGAGGAGCTTCTGAAGCTGCTCGAGGGACGCGGAGTCGCCTATCTCAACGCCGACTCCCCCGCCACTGGCGACTTCGTCTTCGCCGCCAGCGCCACGCCCTCTCTCTACAAGGCCGTCTGGAGGGCCTCCCAGCGGGTGGACAACTTCGTCCCCGAGGAAATCGCCGCCGGCAGAGTCACCGTCTTCGATACCTGGCGCCACTATGGACCCAATGACGCTTCGTCGATGGCCAACCCACTGATATACGACCCAGGCTCGGGAGGCGACCACTACGGGTTCATGACCTACGCCGGGGTGCCGGTGACCAATGTACACGGCTTCCAGAAGCGCCCCGACTCCCCCGAGCCCCAGAACGCCATCTACCACTCGGCCTACGACACGTTCTGGGCCTTCGACCACTTCTACGACCTCACCTACGTCGTCTCTTCCACTGTGGGCAAACTGTGGCTAGAACTGGCTCGCGACCTGGCCGATTCCGCCGTCCTTCCACTGGGAGCGGCCGAGTACGGCCGTCGGCTTACGCGCGGCCTCCGACAACTGAACCGCTTCCTCCGCGACAACGGCATGGACGCCGAGGGAAGAATCGACGACTACGAGCGCGTCTTCCGCGACCTCTACGCCGCCACCGACCGATTCGCCTTCGGCGCTGCGGCGATCGACGTCCGAGTGGAGGCGGCCAATGGTCCAATGGGCGCCAGCGTCGTGGAAGTGTCTCGTCTCAACCAGAGACTGATGGAGCTGGAGAGGGCCTTCATCAACCCCAGAGGAGTGTACTCCGAGAGGCCGGAGGCGCGTCACGTGGTCTTCGCCGCCGCACTGAGCAACACCTATGCGGGAGTGACCTTCCCAGGGGTCAGCGACTCAGCTGCAGCCTTTCTGAAGGCGGAGAGGGAGGGACGACCGCAGGAGGAGAGAGAGCGACTGCTGAAGCAGACCAGGCTGGCGCTCTCGGAGGTGCAGTACGCCGTCGAGTCGGCCATCTTGGTGCTGGCCGACAAGCTGTCGTGAGCTGCGCTGACGATGAGCGCGGTAGCTGTGCGTACCTACACAGTCCCATTCTTGGTTCAGTGTCTGGCCACTTGCACAGACTCTAGAATATCTGCAAAGTGCTTGTTCACTCGTCTCTCGATTCGAGCAACGAAACGTTGCGCCGCGTATCCTAATTACAGCGACAGTGAGTGGCATTCATTTCGCGTAACAGTAGCAACTGCGCGGTTGCAGATTGTCGCCTTTCGTCTGTTCAACAATTGCTTTATGCTGATCGTAGAAATAATGCGGTACGCGACGTGGGGCCAAGCTTGACTCATTTCAGTAGCCGAGGACGATTACCTAAGCACATTTGAACTACATTCTGCCCCCAGAAGTTGCAACCTCGTTTGCCTCCCGATAGAACCAAATCTGTGTGCATACTTAGCTCTCCCTGAAGCCCAAGAGCCACCCATAAGCGACACTGATTGGAGGACAAAGCTCTAAAGCTATGTCAGCCTTCCACTGTTATCAGCTAAACTGCGTGCTCAGTGGTGGATCTCACGTTTCGGGAAACCTATGTTGTTCCCTTTGTAGATGCTTCAATTGGTGCGTGCTCCACAGTAGTGCAATTCCACGAGATTCCGCGAAAAAATCGCCGGCTAAGAAGCACCGAAAGGCCTACGTCGCGCCAACGTACCTTCCCTCCTCGGTAGATTACCTCATGGAAACAGGCGTGGCTATCATGCATGAGCGTCAATCACAGTGCCAATTGTGAGAAGGTACTGCACTCTTCTTCGCTGCTGCCGGAGGACGACGACGCTGGGGAAGAGGAGGAGGACTTGGACTTCTTGTGATGGCCTCCCAGTCCTGGGATCAGGCCGCCAGCCATCTGAATGGACTTCGATGAAAGAATGAAAGCCCACATAACGAAACGACATGTGGTGATACTTGAGTGAAGGTGTACTACGCTTGTTACATCTGTCCTGATAGAATGAGCGATCGACGAATTCTTCGGATGTCTGGCGTCGGACTACAGCTTGGGGAACGGACATCTGGCATTGGTGCCTGAAATACGGCCGTCTCGATTCCAAACGGGCATAAAATCTTTCGAGAGCCGATATTTGCCACCATAAGTAGTTTTTAACGTACGGATATCTAACACACGTTGCTATAACTGTGTGTGTTTGACAAGCTACTGAATCAGACTCGCAATCATTTGCCATTGTAGCTCAACCCCAGCGGACCCACCCCTCCTCCAGAGGAGTGTCCCTTGCACTCCTTCCCCTTGGGATATGTGAGACGACCCAGCAGGAAGCCTCCAGCGGCCCCAGCCACGGCTCCACCCACTGCAGCCAGACCCATCTTTGTCCCTGTGCCCATACTGTACTACTGCTGAAGAAGCCACCACCCTGGACACTGGGCATTGGGCCCCTGCTGGACGCCGTCATATTGTTGGTGTTGTTACTGCAAGAAGGATGTTGCGTGGAGAGGTGACAACGAGATTGCGCAATGTGTAGGGTAATTGCTTCATCGCATTATCTCAAGCTCAACTCATGACTAGTAACAACTTCTTTTTGGCGGTCGCCAAATTTAATGTAATCGTTTCACCAGTAGACCAACCAGTTCGCCAAGTGTTCAGTCTACGCTATGCGATCACTAATTGCTTCGAATATCTTAAGTGACAGGCAAGCAAGAAGCTGGAACCCATTCTCGGCATGATAGTCGTCAATCGGCGTGTGTTGACTGCGGAGGCAGACAGGCACAATGTTGTACGATTAGGTACCAAGCCCAGAAACCAATCGCGTAGTACCCATCCCTCGTTGTGTAGCAGGGCCAGCTGGACGTCGCCGTCCACGACGATGCTACGCAAGCTCTGACGGCGATGTTCAAACAACAATTGTGTGAGTGTGAAACCGACTTCTCAACCCATAACGCCACTGGAAAGTTCAGCTTCTGCCAAAATAGCTATACTTCCGCTAAAACAATTGTTCTATCTACGGGCTGCTTCACTACTCCCATCGCTAGCAGCCAATCACTGACGCTCCATCACCTTGCAGTCCACGACCACTCTGCCAACTTCAGCACCGGCGACAAAAACACGCAATTGATGGAACACTTCCTGTCGAATTCGTACCGAAACATCTCGTTGCTCTCCACGTAGAACTAACTGTGGGCAGTGTTGGTCTCCACTCTCCACTAACATCCAGCTCGCTAAACAGCAGTTGAGCTAACTTCAATCGAAATGATGACTGGACGACAAAGTTCAGTAGGGGTCTCAAGTGGTTCTCTGTTATTAATCAGACTGCGTTGTGAATCGGTGTGCCTACCTCACGTTTCAGGAAACCTGTCGTTTCTTTGTGGTCCATCTGGAGTGGAGGTTATTGAAGAGTACCATAGTACAATTCCAGCGAAACCCTTAACCTTATGAGTTGGACCTAACAGTTCCCGGATCAATAACCACATTCTGGATCAAAATTCTGGATCAAACGAAGACGCGTCCTACGGGCCTGTGGATGTGTTTTATGGTTGGAAACGATGAAACATGCTATGTACGTGTCGTTTGACGCATGGTGTATTGCGCACCAAACGTCACAGCGACACACAAACAACGAAAACAATGCGTAAAGGAGAACAAAATGCCGTCTACAATGGTCTAGACATCACCAGAACAACATTCCAACATCCACCCACAGGCCCGTAGGACGCGTCTTCGTTTGATCCAGAATTTTGACCCAGAATGTCGATTTTGATCCGGGAACTGTTAGGTCCAACTCATAAGGTTAACGCGACACCAGGAAGCGCCGAGCGTCCTACATCACGCCACGTTCCCTCCGTAGATCACCAATCGGAAATAGCTATGGCTATCATGCATGAGCATCGATCACAGAATCACTTGGGCGAAGATTAGTACGAACCGACCGACTACATTCCTCGAGTGAGATAACACAACAGTAACCCTTCATCACACCATCTGCATTGCTATCCAATGCTTTTCCTCAGAACCAGCCCACAGTCTCCTTTACTCTTCCTCACTGCTGCCACAGGAGGATGAAGCAGAGGAAGAGGAGGAGGACTTGGACTTCCTGTGCTTCTTGTGATGATTTCCCAGTCCTGGAATGATGCCACTCGCCATCTGAATGGAGTAGAACTTCAAGGCATTCGCTCGTCCGTACTGGTAGCGAGGAATGAGCAGGAGTGTTGTGAAGGATTGTTTCGCTCTATATAATCGACGTGTGAAACGATCAGAGACGGTTTCTTCAGAAGTTGAGCGTCAGATCACAGTTGGACGGGCACGCAGTATATGGCGCCTAGACAGCACAATCACAAATGAGAGCCTAGACGGCAGATTTGACACCTTAGAGTAACGGCCACAGTGCCTATCTATGTAACAAGGCCAGACCAAATCCACACCCCCCCCCCGCTCTATGTCTGATTTCCCACCACTCCTCCAGAGGAGTGTCCCTTGCTCTTCTTCCCCTTTGGGATAGGTGAGACGACCCAGCAGGAAGCCTCCAGCAGCCCCAGCCACGGCGCCGCCCACTCCAGCCAGACCCATGTTTGTCCCTGTGCGCATACTGCTGAAGAAGCCACCCTTCTGCTGCTGCTGCTGCTGCTCGTGGGAAGGCCCACACTGCTGCTGCTGACAGAAAGTCGTTGCGTGATTGGGTGACAAAGAGTGTCACACAATGGGCGGGGTACATAATCACTTGATTGCCTCTCAAGCTCAGCTAATGAATGAGTACAGCTCTTGCTGGCGTCACCTATGTTGTAATAAATGAGCGAAAGTGGTAGCTACCAGTACCACAAGCATGGATATAGAGGTACTGACCAATCACTGACATGTTGTAGTCGTTTCGCGAAAGTAACAACCGCTTCACCAAGTGTTAGACTCACTGATCAGAGGTTCATCGCTCGACCGACGCTTAATCCAAACAGCAGCATACGATCGCAGTAGCCATCTCCCTGAGGCTGGTGGGGCAGCGGACCGTGTCGTACGGTAAACTGCTTCTGGAGCACCGTGGAAGAGCCTGGGAAGCCTGCTAACTGGAAAGCGTTGAAGAATACGTGTTTCAGAATTCCAGCTTATCGTATGCAAATCGGCAGAAATTCTGAATATGAAGTGCTTCAGCTTCCTCATTTACAGCAAGCAAGGAGCTGGAGTCTACTCTACATAGCATCATCGACGTGGTGGTCAATCGACGTGTACGGCGGTACGTATGATTGTGGAGCAAGGCAGACACACTGTTGTACGATTACCTACCAAGCGCAGTAACAGTAGAGTAGTACCCCTCTCTCGTAGTGTAGCAGTGCCAATTGGACGTCGCCGTCCACGACGATGCTGCGCAAGCTTTGATAACCACACGGTGGCGGAGGAACTCGGCGTAATGTTTCTCGTTGATGGCGATCTTCAAAGCAACAGTTGTATGAATGCGAAACAGACTTAGACACTCTGCAGAGACATCAACGGAGATTTTACTCTATCCAGACATGTTTGCCGGTGAACGGTAGTACGGCACTGTCTCAAAGTTCCTGAAAGGGCCAACATGGAGAGTCCTCAACTTCCATTGGCTGATACTGCTTTTCCCAAATAGGTAACAATATTTACGCTAAAACGATTGCTCTACATATTTGCTGCTGCTCAATCAACTCCTCATCGCTAACAACCAGTCACTGCCGCTCCACCACCTTTAATCTACGACCACTCCACCAAATTCAACACACGATGACAGAAATATTGCAATTGATGCAACACTTTCTGTCGAATTGGCACCGAAACATTTCGTTGCTCTCCTGGTAGAATTGTAGGCAATGATGGTCTCCACTGTACGGACAGTCAGAGTTAGCTTTAACCAAAATAATGGCTGGACGGCAAAGTTCAAAAGGGGTTTTAAGCGGTTCGCTGTTAACAACCAGACTGCGTTGTGACAAGGTGTAACCTGTCGTTTCTTTTGTGGTCCATCTGGAGTGGAGGTTATTGAAGAGTACCGTAGTGCAATTCCAGCGAAACACTGACGCGACGCCAGGAAGCACCGAGCGTCTTACTACACAACGCCACGTTCCCTCCGTAGATCACCAATCGGAAATAACTATGGCTATCATGCATGAGCATCAATCACAGAACCACTTGGCAATGATACGAACCGATTACATTCCTCAAGTGAGATAACAGTAACACTATCACTCCATTAGAATTGCTATGTATTCAAGGCCTTTTCTCAAACTCAGTCCCTCTGTCTCCTTCACTCTTCTTCGCTGCTGCCAGAGGAGGACGAAGACGAGGAGGAGGACTTGGACTTCCTGTGCTTCTTGTCTTTCTTCTTCAACCCTTTGAACATTACATGCTTCTTCTCCTTCTTCTTGTGATGACCTCCCAGTCCTGGTATGATGCCTCCGGCCATCTGAATGCGGACTCATTGCTTCTTGGTGGTAGCGAAGGGAAGTAGAAGCACCCTTATGAAGTGTTGTGAAGGACTGTTATGCTGGCTATATCCGGCGTATGAAACCGTCAGAGATGGCTTGTTCAGAGGTCTCGCCGCGGACCAACACGCACTATTTGACGCCAGAAAGACAGTCACCTCAATTGGAAACGAGAGCCCACACGGCAGATTTGGCATCTCAGAGTAACGCTCAGAGGTACAGGTAGGCTGGCATGTGACACCAAATCCACAACCACCCTCTGTACACAACCCACTCCAGCGACCCACCCCTCCTCCAGAGGAGTGTCCCTTGCTCTTCTTGCCCTTGGGATAAGTGAGACGACCCAGCAGGAAGCCTCCCGCGGCCCCAGCCACGGCGCCACCCACTCCAGCCAGGCCCATCTTGGTCCCAGTGCCCATACTGCTGAAGAACCCTCCCTTTTGCTGCTGCTGTTGCTGCTCATGGGAACCTCCATATTGCTGCTGATGCTGGCCACTGGGCATGGGCATGGGGCCCAGTGGGGCGCCGCCGCCATATTGCTGCTGCTGCTGTTGCTAAAAGGAAGATGTTGCGTGGAGAGAAGACAACGAGGTCACGTAACGCGGAGGGTGATCACTGGACCTCGGTAAACAGACACTCGACAGCGTCATAATCGTTTCACTGGTGGAGCAACCAGTTTACGAAGCGTTAAGTCAGCACTCTTGAGGTTCTTTTGCGCTTAACAAACAATATCCAACAGCATACCATCATGGGATCGTAGTAGCCTCCCCCTCCCTGAGGCTGGTAGGGCGGCGGGCCGTGACCAGCCGCCAACTGTTGCTGCTGCACTTTCTCCAACTCTGGGAAGCCTGCTTGCTGAATAGTAGTGAAGTGGAAGTGTTTCACACTTCGTGCTTATCGTACTCCAATTGAAAGGACTTCCACTGTCCTCCCCAGGATACTTGCCCCTGTGCTTGCACCAGTCAAAACTAGAGGCCACAATGGCCGGGGATTAAAATATGAGCTTATTAGCAAACACACACACTTTGACACGACTACAAAGCGCAGAAACACGCATAGCTACGTACCCCTCCCTCGTAGTGTAGCAGAGCTAATTGGACGTCGCCGTCCACGACGATGCTGTGCACGTTCTGACAGGACATGCGGTAGCGGAACTCCGCGTAATGCTCCTCGTTGACGGCGATCTGGAAAGCAACCGTTGTGCGAATGTGAAACCGACAAGGGCATTCTTTGGTACCCAGTCAGACTAACGATGGCCCACTTATCCCTGAGATAAGCAAATAAGCAACTAGTCCTTCCTTAGGGCTACCAGATATGTAGAAAGACTACTACCCCATCGATTACAGCTAGGATTCTCCCAAAACTGAGATACTGATGGCGAATCATTCCATCAACGCATGGGGTCCATCTGGGTTTTTTTGCGTAATATTGGGCGTATTTACGCCCACAATTTCTGGAATACGCCTAGAAATTTTGACTAGGCGTAAGCTTTTACGCCTAGAAATTCAGCTCTGGAAGTCTACCATAGCGGGCTTTTTCAGCAGAAGGAATCTATTTTAGAAAAAAATTTCGCCTGCGGCGCTATTTTGAACGATTTCGGTTTATTTCAGACTGAAAATTTTCTGTTGAAGCGATCCGTGAAGATTTTTTGTTATATTTTAACTTCATTTAGGCAGATTTCGTTGCAATCAGTGCAGGATGTAGTGATATTTCGGTTAATTTGGTTACGTTTTTGGACTTATTTTTCGCTGTAATTTTGCGTGTACGACAAAATTTTGAGAAATACGCCTAAAATTTTTGGGTAGGCGTACGCCATACGCCTAGATCTCGGACGAAAAAAAAAACCCTGTGGTCCATCCTACGTGTCTCTATCCCACTCCTCACCACTGTCAGTCACTTCCACGCACGCACGCACGCACGCACGCACGCACGCACGCACGCACGCACGCACGCACGCACGCATGCACGCACGCACGC
>JASAMZ010008652.1:0-11310 GCA_030248115.1 Linhomoeus sp. GSCO2_2 | reverse complement strand
TTGTTCTCATTTAACATGCTTATGGAAGATGAAAGCCATCAAGCGGCAAATAAATACTACACAAAAGAATTTTTTTGCAAACATGGAATTACTCAGAAATGTGCGATTATTTGTCAAAATTCCATAAATTGACAAAATAGGACGTCATTTATTGACGAATATGAATGCAGAAATGGAAATGTCATACGCCAATAAGAATTTGCGATATAGCTTTACAGTTATGAAATATGGCAATTTGGAGGTATTTACAATTAAAATGTAAAAATGTCTAAAATCGACTTTTTCGCCTGATGGCCAAAAGTGCAGTTTATTGATGAACGTGCACGCGGAAATAGCAATGTCGTATGCCAAACACAGCAATTCGCGATGAAGAACAAGCTCAACCAACCTTTTGGCAAGTTTTTTGTTGGATTTGACGTTTTCACACAGGTAGGAAACATCAGATAAACGGCGTCGTATCATGCCGATACCATATAGCGAACGCGGCGATATCACTGAGCTTCAGATCAGCTGTACAGATAACCGTATCGTGTGGATGGCTGCACTTCGTGTTAAGGTACACGTTCTCAAGACCACTTCTCCTGATGCGTCTAAAGATGCGTACAAAGTTCACTGTACTGTTCACCAGAATTTGACAGACACAAAGCATAGGTTAAACTTTTTACACACACAGCTTGTTTAAACCCTTGTCTTACGAACAACTTTGTCTGCTAAAAAAATTAATCCCGGGCGATCCCAATGTTGCCTTGCAACAACCGCTCAGAAATGCATGTGTCTTGCTCAAAAAATTAATCCCGGGCGATCCCAATGTTGCCCTGCAAGAACCTCTCAGAAAGGAGCGTGTCAGAAGTAGCGCATGAATAGTGGACTCCGGGCGGGCGCGCGTCATATCGGAAAGGCTTCGAAATACTTTACAAAAGTATCCACTCTTTTACTCTTCCACTTTAAAACACTCACAAACCACTCTGTATTAATAAAACAACTCAACTTTTTTAAAACAGCTTGTTGATCCAGTTGGTTAAACACGCATCGAGGAAATTGGCATTTTCGTATGAAAGTCGTAGAGAGACGGTCTTGGGCTCATTCGATAGGTCTCGGCTCACTGATCATTATGTCGTATATTGGTCATGACTCAGAAATCTGTATTTTGCGAGTCACAGTAACCCAAATGTAAAGCCGCAATAGGGCTCCAACTCACTCGTCTAACGTCGTGATCCGCAATCGACACGCCATTTGAAAGCTCTTTCTCAATTTTGGTCAATCAACAAGTTGAGTCTGGTAAAGGTGCCCACCGATTGTTACTCTGGAGGTTCCAGAATCAAGAAGGGACAGTAGGCGACAAAGGCTTCAAATTGAGCAGCTGTGGCGTCTGTGCTTGCCCCATTTACGTTCCCTGGAGGCCCAGACGTGGCGCAACACTAACAACCACTGCGCGCTGGGGAGACTGGCAGATCTTTGCACTGCTGAGGCCACAAAGCCCAGGTTCCTCCAACGGTTGTCCTGGCGTGTCACGGAGTTCGCTTGTCCGGATAGCCGAGACAAAACCGCAGCATCGTCGGACGTGATCCGAATGGGCCAAGCCCTGATGGATTCGCCCTCTTTGCGCCAAGTGGATCTGATGCTTCAGTGTTCTTCAATATCTTCACTCGTGTTCCTTGACCGACTTACACCCGTCGCGAGGGAAGCTGCGATTGAGCTGCGCCTATTGGAAACGGACAGATTTCTCGGCTCAAAGATTTGTGAAGACGTGAGGCTATTGGAGCATACGTGTAAACGCCAACCGGCCGGGGGGGGGGGGGGGGGGGGGGGGGATAGGACCCCTCAGGGGGGGGGGGGGTCTGAGGTCCCTGGAGGGGGGTCAAATGACCTAAAAATTTTGCCAAAAAAGTACCAAAAAGTAAGAAAATTTTGCAAAAATACGACAAAAAGTGCCAAAAATATCTTAATTTTGGTCATAAACGTCCAAAATATAACGCCGCATTCGAAAATTTTGCTATTTTCAAGCGCCGCAGGCGAAATTTTTGCCATTTTTAAGCGCCGCAGACGAAAATTTTTGAAATTCTAGGGGGGGGGGGGGTCTTTTGGGGAAGGCGGGAGGGGATGGGGGGGTACACTTTCGGCTAGGGGGGGGGGGGGGGCACCCCCCCCCCCCTCCCATACCCCCCCCCCCCCCCCCCGGTTACACGTATGTATTGGAGCGTTCCTTGGCTCGCCTGGAGCTGAAGGAGGCCGACGCGTCCAACAGACTCAGGAATCGGCGAGTCAACGGCCAGCCTGTCTGGCCCGCCTTGATGCATCTCGAGTTTTGGGTGTGCTGGGTGAGTGTACTTGACACGAAATCCCTCGTACAATCACCACTCGTAGTTTACGTCATTTATGGTCGGCAGACTAAAACGACGTCGGTGCTGGCCTTCCTGTCCTGGGCCGCCCCTCGTCTGGAGGCCCTCTGGGTCTCTGCTCTCCGTCTGCCAAGATGTGTAGACACATCCGTCCCTGCGCAAGTCACCTGCCGCCCATTGGTCAAGGGTTGTACGGCCCTGCGTCTCTTCTGCATTCGGCGACTGCACGCCGAGCCGACCGCTCAGTTCGAGCACGTGGAGTGGCCTCTCGACCGACAGCCGCTACGTCTGCTCAAGACTGAGTACTGTCACTCCAAACAAGCTCCGGTATTAAAAAGTTGAGTTTGTATTCTGACTGACATTGCATAGAGTTGCATTCTTTCTGCAGAGAGTGCGAGAGCTCATCGCCCGTATTGCTCCGCTTCACGAGCTCCCCTTTCGCAAGAGGGTATTGCTTAGCAATATTGATATCGCCCGGGATTTGGTTTTTAGAGCAAGAAAATCCCTCTTTCGAGCAACGCTTTTAAAAAAGTGACAAAAAGTTGTCAAAGTTTTGACAAACCTATGACAGAGCACAAAAGAACGCACTATGAGCAATCAAGCCGTGTCGTACTTCTGTCCATAGAGCAAAAAGAAGTTTATTTTTCTTGGCGCGTGTAGTACGTAGCGAGCCTTGGAATGACGTGCCGAGTGTCGCTCTATTCGCAACATGAGCAATTCGGAAAGTTGCAGAGTAAAACTCAAAACTATTGTTTCTGTGATGCGTGTTTTAGTGAATTACAAAATGTTTGCTGACAAATGAAAGAGCACGCCGGGAGCTTAAAATTGACGTGTCGATTGCCGCTCTATGACGTAACACGAGCAAGTTAGAACCGTTTTGTGCTTTCGCACCTTCGGGTTACTGTAACTCACGAAATTCAAATTTTCAAGTTTCGAAAATAATCCGTGAGTCGTGAGCTATCCACTGAGCTAGAGACTCTCTACGACGCAAATCAAGCGAGTTTGAGCGATTCTAGTGTTCGGATCTCGAGAATGGCGTTTCCCGTGGTGCGTGTTTGCGTAATGTTAAAACTTGGTGCTGCCGCATGAAAGAACACGTCGAGAGCTTTCACCTGACGTGTCGATCGCCGCTCTACGACGTAAGACGAGCGAGTTGGAGCCGTTTTGCGTTTTCGGACCTTTGGGTTACTGTAACTCGCGATATTCAAATTTGAGTTTCGACCAATGAGAGAACAAATAATGAATGAGTCGAGAGCTATCCACGGTGCTCAAGATCATCTCTCTACGACGCAAGACAGACGAGTTAGAGCCGTTTTCCGTTTTAAATCTTCGGGTTACTGTAACTCGCGAAATTCAAATTTTTGAGTTTCGACCAATCGGAGAACAAATGATCAGCGAGTCGAGCGCTATCCACTGACCTCGAGTTTGCCTCTCTGCGATGCAAGTTGAGCGAGTTAGAACGATTTTAGCGTCAATTTGTCGAGAATGGCGTTTTCGGCGGTGCGTGTTTGCGTAATTGAAAGAACTTTTGAGTCACATGAAAGAACGCGTCGAGAGCTTTCACCTGACGTGTCGATTGCCGCTCTACGACGTAAGACGAGCGAGCTAGAGCCGTTTTGCGTTTTGACTTTCGGGGTACTGTAGCGCGCGCATTTCAAACTTTTGAATTTCGAAACCTCTTAGCGGAATGATCAGTGAGTCGAGACCTATCCGTGGAGCCCAAGATCTCCGCTCTACGACTTTCCAACGCCGGGATCTGGGAGCGTTACGCACGTACGGCCGCACGCACGCCGAGCTCTCGTAGGGTGTCGCCCGGCTGAGGCCGGGCGAAAAAAGCGCCACTAGCGCGGCCGCCGTCGCCTCTGATCCAAGGAGTGAATGTGATCGTTGAAGAAGATGAAGAGAGTCTGCGACGGGAGTTCAAGAAGGATTGGTTACAGTGGAAGGAGGACGCGAATTAGACCGCCCAGGCGGCCATTCAAAGTTCGCCTCATTTCGCCTGACTTCTGGAATGCTACTGTATGTGCTCTCGTGTCGGCTATCGGGTTGACCTTCGTGAACGTGCGAGCGCAACTGCTCCCCAGGCACAATACGATTCATACATTGCTGAATTCCCTTCACACACTACCGTATTTCCCCGATTAGAACCCCATCCCTCGAATAGAACCCCCCCTCGAATAGACCCCCACCCTAAAGGCCCCTCTTAAAAATACAACCCCATCCCTCGAATAGAACCCCATGGGGTTGTCCCAGAGCTCCATTAGCCTAGCAGGTTAGCACATCTGACTACTAATCTTTGGGCACTGGTACTGAAGCTTGCAGTGAGGGGTCAGAGTGTGTGCTATTTGGTGGCTCGTAGGTTGACAGTGAAGCCTTTATCGTGTTTTGAAAGGACCGTTTACCATCATCAACCTGCGCTATGGGCCATCCAAGCTTCCATCTGCCAAAATTGGTCCTACT
Organism: Linhomoeus sp. GSCO2_2; assembly: GCA_030248115.1. Classification (NCBI taxonomy): domain Eukaryota; kingdom Metazoa; phylum Nematoda; class Chromadorea; order Monhysterida; family Linhomoeidae; genus Linhomoeus; species Linhomoeus sp. GSCO2_2. Next base: position 6,511 of record JASAMZ010008652.1, on the reverse strand, counting down.
GAGAAATACAACCCCATCCCTCGAATAGAACCCCACCCCCCCCCCGAATAGACCCCCACCCTACAGGCCCCTCTGAAAAATACAACCCCAGGGGTTCTATTCGGGGAAATACGGTATATACTGCTTAAGCGAAGGGGGGGGGGGGGGCAAAACTGCGACACACTGAGCTGAGTGTTCTCATACCATATTTGCCTTCCTGTGACACTGATAATAGGGGCGTTATAGAGGGCGCGTTTGCCCAATCTGCGTCCCGCGAAAGCGCTGAACGCGCCGTCATCACTTGATGCTGAAGCTTGCATAAGGTGGACTGTCTTAAGTTTCTCTGTCATACAGTTCGAGCGGCAAGTGCATCATGAAGTACAATTATAACTGCTCTGTTACTTCCACCAACGGTTACGTCAGCGCCCCAAGTCTGAGCGTCTTGGAGCTCTCTCTGCTTCGCGCCATTGAAGAGGCCAGATGTCATACTACATGTAGATCGGAGGGCAGCAGTTCACTTCCCGACATAGGCACGCTGCCAAATGGGCCTCCACAGACAAGCTCAGCGAATGCCACTGAAGACCTTTCGATCTTCACAAGTCCGCCATTGTTGGAGGTACATCAGGAGATGTGAGGGAGGGGGGAGGGGTGAAGAGCATCTGTAGCGTGTGTCTATGGGGGTGACCAGCGGTCCCTGCCGACCAACCAATCCATAGTGGTTTGTGTGAGATCTTCCAAACGGCACATCTTCCCAAGCTGGATTACTCCATTCCAACTAATCCATGTGTCCAACTCGCGCTTCAGAGAGGGACGGCGGTGCGGCATGCGACGGTCGAGACGCTGGGTCGCTTCACTCCCCACAACGTGTGCACTCTGGCCCTTCTGAGGGAGAGAGGCATTCTCCACGAAAACTTCTGGTTCGTCTGGAGGGCCAGCCCCCAACACGTCTTTCACTGCTCCTACAGCCGTTTTCTGGAGGACTATCAAGAGGCGTTGACGTGCGAAAGGGAATTCGAAAAGCGATTGACTGAGGAGGAGATTTTAGAAGAAGGCGCCAAAGCCGTCAAGACGCGAGTCAGGAACTGTCGGTGGTGTTTAGGCGCGACTGGCGTCACTCTGTCCTTCTCAGTCTTTCTGTGCGTTCTGGCGTTTGTAGTGTCTCTCGTCCCTTCGATTCTTTCGAGTTGGTTGTTCATCGTCTTGGCGGCTCTTGGCGTGGCTGCAGCCGTCGTCGCCGCCTACTCAGTTGCTGTAATGGTGGTTGTAGGCTGCAATTGTCAGCTGGCGCGACGTCTCGCATTCTGGCATTCCTCGCTGCAAAAGAGAGGTTCGCTAGTGGTTGTACAAGTTTCGAGAAACTGAACGTGCGCACCTTTGCAATTGGTGTTCGCGAGGAAAACGAAAAGTTTAGCGCTGAGGCAAAGCTGCAGGTTGGCACTCCGCTTGTTTATGGGGGAGAACTGCGCCTTTTGTAGTAGCCGAGAAACGTTGTTTCCTGTTTCAACTGGTTGTTTCACCAAATTGCAAATGGGCTCGATTGCCCAAGAATTTCATGTCACCGGCACTACCTCTGAACACAAACGGCACGGCAAAGCATATCGAACAGGGAGAACACTTGAAACGGCACTCCAAGAAATCGAGCAGACTGGTCGAACACTGCACACCCAATGCCAATCAACAGCAATTGTTGTGTTAAGCTTGTGAAGAACGTCCAACTGACACGTAGACAGACAGAAAGACTTCACGAACAGAACGGCGCGTCATGAAGAGATACGGTACTTGCCCGCCTAATCACATCAAGTTAGTCATGGGTGCTTCTCAGCGCCCGTCTTTTCCGCTCGAGACCACACCTGTCAATTGAAAATCCCCATACGAGGCTTTGAGTCGGACTCATTTGCCACTTTCGCCACCCAACTTTTTTCGCTCGGCCTCAGCCGAGCGAACCCTATCAAGAGCTCGGCGTGCGTACGTGCGTGCGTGCGTACGTACGTTTGTACGTACGTTCGTGCGTCACGCTCGCTTCGGGCTTAATAACTCGCTCGTCTGACGTCGTAGGGTGGAGTTTGAGACATCGTCGAGTAGCCTGCGGACTCCTCTAGCCACCTGAGTGGTCGAAACAAAAATAAGTTTTCAAAATCGCGCGCTACAGTATCCCAAAGTAGGGTGGGTCCATTTTAAAACAAAAGTTGACCGAACTTAGTCAAATCGCACATCAAAATGAAGCGCTCGAGCTCCTGAGCAAGAATCCGACAACAAAAAGTTTCAAAAGTTTAAATAGAGCGCTACAGTAACCAAAACGCGTCGGAAAGTTGTGATTTTGGTATAGTTGCAGGCTTTGTAAGTCGCTCGTCTGACGTCGTAGGATGGAGTTTGAGACATCGTCGGGTAGCCTGCGGAATCCTCTTGCCATCTGAGTGCTCAAAACTGCAATACGTTTTCAAAATCGCGCGCTAAGTATACCAAACTGGGTCCGTTTTAAGACAAAGTTGACCGAACCTATGTAGTCAAATCGCATATCAAAATAAAGCGCTCGAGCTCCTGAGCACGAATCCGACAAGAAAAAGTTCCAAAAGTTTAAACAGAGAGCTACAGTAACCAAAACGTGTCGGAAACTGCATATTTTGGTTTCTTATATCTTGGCATTCGTGCGTTGTAGAGCGACGGCCTTGACATCGCTGAAGAGCTCACTGCAAGCCAACATCAATTAATCAACCTCAGAATTAACCTGTAGGTTTGCGTTAGATTCCGGCTGTCTTTTTTAAAATTCAGTCTGAAAAGACGATTCTCTAGGTGTAAAGAATTAAACCCGAGCGATACCAATGTTGCGTAGCAAGACCACTACAAAAAGTGTAGTCGCGAGGCGAGGTGAAGACGCTACACGAAACCGGAAAGGGCCTTGCTACGATCTCAGTAAAAATTCAAAGCTCAAAACCAATCCGCTTTTTAAAAGAGACTTGTTAGGGTTTGTTACAAATTTCACCTCGATTTTGTCCTCAACTTCACTTGTCTTCCTGGCCGAACAGCAGCTGGCCACTCTTCTGCTGCATGGCTCGGGGACTGGCCGCCGCGTCGTCGGTTCGGGTGACCCACCTGAGCAAGTGATTGGCACACTTTGCGCACTGGATATGATACGCCTAAAGGTGGTTTGGCCACAACTTTCCACCGTTGATCTGCATGCGTTCTCCTAATAGGAAGCGCACCGGAATCGATAACTCTCTGATATGGTAGTCGAATTTGAATTTCATTTATGGCTACAAACCATTCCAAAGCAAAATTTACCTATACCGTACTGTGTGACAAATTTGACTGATCGACTCATGTTGGATTTGAATTTTCGCCTAACTCCAAATGTCGTCAAATCTGCCAAAATGTTCACATCACAGCAGAGCTCACTTGTAGAAGGCCTCGGTGTCGCTGTCCTTGTACTTGAAGGCGTCGTCGTCGTGTTTCACCGCCGGGACGGTAGGGGGCGCCACCGGCGGCGGCGGCATCTGACTCTCGTCGAACACGACCGACTTGGCCGTGCGGGGACGAATCGGCTCGGGAGGAGGCTGTTCGTCGGCCATTCCGTCCTGAGTTGACTTCAAATTCGTCAAATTGGCCTTTAGTGTTTCGTCTCAATTTAATCTAAGAATACTGCCTGTAGAGTCACTGTGTTCTAGCTGAAGTTGATCTTCCAGTGTGGGCAAAATGGTGCCAGAGTCGCCAACAACACATGGCTACAGTATCGTCAAGTGCCATTCTTCTGGCTTTCCTACAGCATTCCTACAGCGTCTCACAGAAACTGCACTTACTGTCAGAAGCACTGCGGTTTGAAGGCAGTGAAATTGGCAGTGTCGCCAAGTGTCAGTGACACGGTCACTAAGCGCAAGCAGTTGACACTGACAGTGGCAACAACTGAGCTCACCTCCTCGCCGGTGTGGCTGTACATCGACAGGAATGGCATGGCGCCATAGATGGGGCGGCAAACCTGCAATCAAAAAAGCTCTCTCATTTGTAGCGCTTTCTGAATGACAACTTGTGGTGACCAGTCGTCGAACTTAGAATGTGCCCCATGAGACAAATTGCGTTTCTCTGATGGACAAATGTCCGTCTTGTCGGCGAAATCTGTTACTCTAGTAGCTAGTAGACGCTGCGTACGGCTGTTTTGGTGGTCCGACCTTACCGTAACCTGTTGAACAAGGCACCCTGGTTGGTCAGCCCAATTTGGACCACTACAACGCAATGCAAAATGGCTGAAAACTCCCCAAAATCCCTCCAACTTCAACCTTGTGATGCCCAATGGTGTGGTAGATGAAGATGGCCGGACCCAGGACCAGGTTCAGCAGTCCGAAGATGATGAACATGGCGGGGGACTGCAGGTCCACGGCCACCATTCCAACCAGATAGGCGAACAGGTTGAGGCCCACCATCACAAGGATGCTGCCCTTGCTCACTCTGGGAGTGGGGTGTGGTTGGGACACCATGGGACGCTCTACTGGGCGATGGCCTTGCGCTGCGCTTTCTCCACTTCCTCTGCCGCACGGCACTCAGCAGCAAACTCAACTCTCCACTCTCACTAAGCTGCACTTCTACTACTTCACTCTACACTCCACTGGTCCACTCTGCACAGCACTCTTTCTCCATTATGCCCCTCCTCCCCACTCTACCCCATCTACATTACATTACTTTACCCCATCTACATTACACTCAACACTCATGTGTACGCACTCTGCACTCCCTCCACTCTCACTACGCTCCACTCCACTCTGTGCCCGACTCCACTCTCTCTACTCTCCAAATCACGCCACTCTCAAGCTACATACTCCCAGTCCAACTCCACTCCAGTTTTCTCCACTGACGCAACAACCCACTCCAGCGGCTCGCAAAGCCTCGGGGTCCTTGTCGGGCAGCTGCTCGTACTTGCCCAGGCCCGCCGCTTCCCCTATGATGGCTCCCACGAAGCCCAGCAGGACCACTGGAATGATGAAGGCCCAGGCCTGGCCGGTGGTCAGGTTACACCAGCAGCTGCAAGAGTAGTAATGCTTCAGACAGTGGTGAAGATGAGGAAGACAATAGAACGGTTTCAGATGATGGTGAAGAGATACATAGGAGGGAGGGAGGGAGGGAGGGAGGGAGGGAGGAAAGGAACGTGGTAGGACGCGGAGCAGAGCATTCTATAACTCACTGGACTCCATCGGTCCCGTAGGAGGAGTAGAGAAAGGCGACCGAAGTTATCACGGGCAGAATGGGCAGTCCGTATCCCAGGGCCAAATTGACCAGCGTCATGAAGAAGCCCTCTGTGGGGCTGATGTAGGTTGTCAGGCTGGAATATGGGGCATTTGTGTGTGCACATCTGAGGGCGAAGCACCGCGGGCGCGTAGGCACCTGTAGGTGTGCAGGGCCTCCAGGCACAGGAACACCATGGTGCAGAGGAAGAGATAGTGGAGCAAGACGGAGACGAGCTTGCACACGATCTACAATCAACAGATACTGTAGCTGTCTCTGGGACAAATTCTATGTCGACGTGAAGCTTGGACTCCTCCTCGTTCACTTGGGTAATCACGTAGCCGATCAGCAGATAACAGATCATCAGCGTGATCTCCTCCTGCATGTGGATGATGCGCAGGGGTGAAAAGACCCTGAAAATCAGGGCTACGGTAATCAGGCATAGTATCTACACTAACTACAGTAATAGTCGCCTACTTAGACAGCTTCTTAAAACCAGGCAAGTCGTCCGGGGGACGCAGTATACTCCACAAATTTGGACCCCTACGCATAGTGACTCCTTTCCTGCCGTGGCCTCCTGATACATCGGAGTGCAAAACTAAGGCCGAATTCGTGATCGCCACCTCTTAAAACCTCAGAATGGACATACAACATCCATGACTTCCTATGAACTCCCAGAACCGAACAAACAAATTCGGTAACATGCAAATTCGTCATAGGTACGTTCAAACATCATCTAAACGTTAAACGAATGCCAAATTCGTAATCAGCGCTCCCGAAAACCCCGAAATCGAGTACAATATCGCGAAAGTCGACCCGACACCCAATATTCAAAAGGACGCGGCAGGGTTACTGTAGCTATGCGAATTTGCCAAAAACACTTTTCTGGACCAGATTTCAACGTTGAATCGTTTGAAACCACTTTTGAACCGATTCGGCAACGCATTCGAGCGCTACAGACGCTGAAACGCGAAAAGGGCAATTTCTGACCCCGGAGTCAAAAAAGTTCCACCAAGATAACTTTTTGGTGTCTCAACCGATTTTCTCGGTTCATGGCTCATTCGATAGAGGACATCTGGGAAGGAGCATCAAAGGCGGTCTCGCGGCTCTAGCTGCTACCCATCGCGCACAGCAGACCGTCAACGTAGGAAAATGGGGCCAAAAATCGCGAATTTTTCAAATTTGGCGCCAAAATGGGTCCCGCAGCGATCCAATTCATTTTCTTCGGCACCCTCGGCCCTATCGAGTACTACAACATATCAAAAGATAGTATATACCATTATAGCAATACACTAACTGAACGAAGTACATACCAATTGAGTAT
>JASAMZ010008647.1:0-13926 GCA_030248115.1 Linhomoeus sp. GSCO2_2 | reverse complement strand
TTGTGAAGGGATGGAGCTTTTTGGGCATGCCCAAAACAGGGAAGGCCAGAAAATTGAGACTTTCTCAACTGAAGGGATGGAGCTTTGTGAAGGGATGGAGCTTTTTGGGCATGCCCAAAACAGGGAAGGCCAAAAAAATTGAGACTTTCTCAACTGAAGGGATGGAGCACAGTGAAGGGATGGAGCTTTTTGGGCATGCCCAAAACAGTGAAGGCCAGAAAATTAAAACTTTCTCAACTTAAGGGATGAAGCTTTGTGAAGGGATGGAGCTTTTTGGGCATGCCCAAAACAGGGAAGGCTTGAAAACTGGGACTTTCTCAACTGAAGGGATGGAGCTTTGTGAAGGGATGGAGCTTTTTGGGCATGCCCAAAACAGAGAAGGCTGGAAAACTGGGACTTTCTCAACTGAAGGGATGGAGCTTTGTGAAGGGATGGAGCTTTTTGGGCATGCCCAAAACAGGGAAGGCCAGAAAATTGAGACTTTCTCAACTGAAGGGATGGAGCTTTGTGAAGGGATGGAGCTTTTTGGGCATGCCCAAAACAGGGAAGGCTTGAAAACTGGGACTTTCTCAACTGAAGGGATGGAGCTTTGTGAAGGGATGGAGCTTTTTGGGCATGCCCAAAACAGGGAAGGCTAGAAAACGAGGACTTTCTCAACTGAAGGGATGGAGCTTTGTGAAGGGACGGAGCTTTTTGGGCATGCCCAAAACAGGGAAGGCGAAAAAATTGAAACTTTCTCAACTGAAGGGATGGAGCTTTGTGAAGGGATGGAGCTTTTTGGGCATGCCCAAAACAGGGAAGGCTAGAAAACGAGGACTTTCTCAACTGAAGGGATGGAGCTTTGTGAAGGGACGGAGCTTTTTGGGCATGCCCAAAACAGGGAAGGCGAAAAAATTGAAACTTTCTCAACTGAAGGGATGGAGCTTTTTGGGCATGCCCAAAACAGGGAAGGCTAGAAAACGAGGACTTTCTCAACTGAAGGGATGGAGCTTTGTGAAGGGACGGAGCTTTTTGGGCATGCCCAAACAGAGAAGGCTGGAAAACTGAAACTTTCTCAACTGAAGGGATGGAGCTTTGTGAAGGGATGGAGCTTTTTGGGCATGCCCAAAACAGAGAACCGGGACTTTCTCAACTGAAGGGATGGGGCTTTTTGGGCATGGAGCAAACAACCCTACTGCTAAGCTAGGGCAATTGACACTGCGATTTTGCTGTTGGTGTATCCCTTGGGTTGTTTGTGTCACCACTACCCAAACTAGGCCAGATTTTTTTTCGAACTGTAACCCTGACATATCTACCACAAGAACTGAGACACATTCACAATACAAGTTGGCTACTCAGAGCCCACTTATCCATTCACGCGCAAGCAGCCAATAATCGACGAAGCGCCGCCCTCACTCGCGATCGCTGATACATACTTCCCTGTTTGCTCACCCAACGCCATTACCGATTTGGTGTCGTGTTATCTTCGACTCTTTGAACTGTTGCGAGCGTGTTGGGGTATTCTGTGACGCAGTTCGCTCCTGGTTAGCACCCTGCAGGGTTAGGAAACCAATGAGACACGTTATTCACGCTATCGCGCGTTGTCGCATATATTCTTCAGTTTATTCCTTTAGCCGCGACCCCGAGTTCTTCCCAGATCGAGGTATGCTGCGGACCTACTCACATTCGAGAGCGCACAGCGTTTCTGTTCTTTTGTTGTGAACGATGAACGTTGAGTTAAACATATAATATATATTTGTCGTGAAACATCGGAGCTTGCCGTATCATCAATGAAACATTTTATTCCGAGCGCCACACTACGACGACTACGATGATATTGGCGCAGGGCGAGGTTGACACAGCGTCGCACGTGGAGTAATGTCCAATGTTGCAAGTCTGTACAACTGCTCAATCACGACAATCGTTTCACGCTCTTGATTAGATGTCGGCCCGACTCGACACGAATGTTTTACAACTGGTGTTGAAATATACTTTTGAGCCTCCCCTCTCTCTCTCTTTGCAAAAGAGCAACCCAATCCTATCCTATCCTTTAGTCGTCTTCGGGTCTCTCCCAAGAAAGGAAATTGTGACCGCCTTGATGGGTCTTGAGATGGGGCGGCCTCTCCTCTTCTCGAGAGCGGAATTAGGCGCCTGAGAAAACTGGATCGGAACGGCCGAACCTTAGAGTGCGTGTGAGTGGCAGGGCCTGGGCCGAAATTAGATGGTCGCCTGTCATCGAGGCCGTTCCAAGAATCCCTAACGAACGGGAGAGGGGGGAAGGGAAGGAGAGAAGGAGGAATGGAAGCCGCCAGATAAGCTAGCGCTTCCGTTCGGCTCTGGAATTCGTTTCGCGTCGAGGAGACGAAGGAAAAAGACGACGACGCTTCTTCCATTCTCGAGAAATTGGGATGCTTCTCCTCTTCTCGCTCGCGACCGTTTGATGGGCGAAAGACGTTCTCTGGTAGCCAGCGGCAGCCACATACAACTAGCGGCGCCTGGCGGCTAATGAAGGGAGCCAGAGCGGCGTTTGCAAAAAGCCCGCCCCTCGGGAGAACAGCATAACGCGCCAACGACAGAGACGGGAGGAAGAAGAAGATTGATTTTGAGCCGGCCAACTTGCTCGAGTGGATTAGGCGCCGGGCGAAGGAGGCAACAACTGCCGTATTGGAGCCTCTAAACTGGGCGCCAGCTGACCGACTTCCATTCTGACTGAGTGTCAGCCTTCTGGGAGGAAGCGTAAAGGTGGTACTACGCAACAGGACGACAAAATTGCGCGACGCAAGATTCTTCTGGCCATGCTGGCGGCGAAGGTGATTTTGAAATTAATTAAAAAATTGAAAAATTAAGAAAATTTAAATATGAAATTATCTGTTCCATTACTTCCAATTACTGCAACATTTGCGCGAAGTAAACCGCTTCATTAACCACTTTTAGCTTGTCGTGTTGTCGACAGCGTCGCTGCTTCTGCTCCGCTCCTATGGGAACTCTGCCAGTCTGAATAGTGCTTTGCGCACCGCCGGGCAGTTCGTTCGAGGGCCGCCGGTGGATATCGGCGACCTACTGTTGGAGTACGACCGAACGGCGCCGCCCAATCGCAACACTACAACTGTGGAAGTAGCCGCCGAGATAGAGAATTCCTTTTGGAGCAAAGGGATTCTCACGCTGCGACTGCAGCTGTCTGCGGCTTGGAACGACTCGCGTCTCGCCTACCGGCAGACGGAAGAAGGAAGGGCCGTTACGGTAGGAGATTAAGGCCTTCGCTCTGGAATACCCTCTGAATTGCCATCCAGAACTACTCACGTTCACTCGGTGTTGGGGTTTATACAGTTGTGAGTTTGCTCGTCCTTCTACAAGCGCCAAAAACCAGTAAGCTTAACGCTACAGGCCTATTCTATGGCCAATAAGATACAGCTATAGCTCTTGTCTTTCTTCACTTCCCCATCATGTCTAGATCGAGAAACAACACTTTGAGAAGCTCTGGCGACCAACACTTCTGGTCACTTCCTTGGACACTACCGCCTTAGCTGAACCCATGGGTCGTCTCAGTCACAGCGGCAGAGTGGAGCAGACACAGCATCTGTCCGTGCGTATACCCTGCCGGATATCTATGAGGTCCTTATCTGAAGCTGCTGGTGGCTCTACCACCTGCCGTTTGACTATCCATGAGATTTCTGAGGATGTGGACTTGTTGTGGCGGAAAGAGAGGCCGACCTCGCTGCGTAATGCCACCAACGAAGAGGACTTTCAAGACGTGGTGTCCTTTGAGTCGATTGTGTATCAGCAAAGAGAGCTGGCGACAATACTGAAAGTGAAGACCGGAGTGACAAATTCTGTACTGCAATATCTTCTGAGAAAGGAACTGTGACTGTTGCGATAGAGATCTGTAATCTGTACCCATGTATTATTATTTGCTTGAGTTGTGCGTTGTCTAGTTCCTCTGCGGCATGTGAATTGTACACTAACCAGAAGTGGCCGAGTAGTTCACCGTTGTATTAGAGTTGACATCGTCTCCCATAATCGACCAATTTACTTGCAATCCAAACGCAGCTAAATAACGCATTTGAAACCTTTTCCGTAGCGTGGGTACGCAGGGGCGATTGTTTTGTCGGCATGTCGAAGTGCTAGGTAATTCTAAAATATTTCATGCGCTCTACATTTACTAGACGTAGTAAGTGTGAGGTAGTAGGAGGTAGTGGTGGCAGCTTGAAACTAAGTAAGTACTTACTTAGTTTTACTTAGTTATTTTGAAACTGAGTACTTAGTTTCTTACTTACTTAGTTTTATTTTTGGAAAACTAAGTATACTTACTCGTACTCATACTTAGTTTTCTATGCCCGTACTTACTTAGTTTTGCGAAATTTACCAAGTACTTTTTCATACTTACTTAGTTTTACTTAGTTAAAATAAACTAAGTAAGAAACCAAGTAAACTAAATTCTTGACATTTTGGCCTACTCTAGCGCTGTATATTCGCACATTGGCGAGTTTGTTCTGGCTCTTTTACAATGCGCTGCTCAAAGAATGTCAAAATTGCAAAATAACTTTGTCTTGGAGACCATTTGCGGCCCTGTTAACCTCGAGTTGACAATATACCAGCGTTTACAAGACCAGGCATACCTCTATTTTCGTGTGTTTGCTTACTCAGTTTACTTACTTAGTTTACTTAGATTTTTCGAGTACTTACTTAGTTTTGTTAGAAACTGAGTAAGTACGTTTTACTTACTTAGTTTTACTTAGTTTTCTGAAAAACTAAGTACTTGCTTAGTTTGTACTTAGTTTTATTTTTGGAAAATTGCCACCACTAGTAGGAGGCAGGGATTATCGAAAAAAATTAGCTCATTTGCTGGAGAGAGGGAAGTTCACTGAAATCAGTTGGTTAAAACTACAGTGTATCTCTGGAGAGTGACCGCTGGCCGTACTTTCTCCGCAGCGTGTGCGAGAGCGGAGGCGACTTGCGGCGCTGATGACGTCTCTGCGCCGTCAACACGCGCGGCCTAATTTCTCTTTCTCCAATCTCCACCGGTCAGCGGCGCGGTCACTACACTGTTAATGCATGTGAGTGGGAGAAGAAAGAGAGCGAGTCGAATTCGGCTGTTGTGGGTCAAACGGCTCGTTCGGCCCCCACACATCTGGCGCGCGTTCCAATTTCTGGCAGCCATCGCCATTGTCTTCCCTCTGTCGTCATCGCGAGGTCTTCATTCACTCTACTCTGTCACTTTCACACTTTCATTCTTCAACGATGGGATCGGTGGTGGCGGAGGACGAGGTCGGCAGCGTCAGCGGCAAAGGCGTCGCCCGAAGCTTCTCCTTCCAGTTCTCGCAGGGGAACAATGGTGTTGCCACAACTGAGGCTACAGATGCTCAAGCGGCTCAGAGTCGCTCCAAACAAAGCGGAAGCCCGCTGAACACAGCTAGAGCTACCAACAATGACTCAAAGAAGACGACGAGGCAGCGAAAAGCGCTGGAAGTTCACTGCTATGGGATTCTGGCCAAGAAGGCTGGAAGACGATGGATCAAGAGGTGTGAAGTGTCCAACTGAAACAACAAAGCTCGTCGTGACGTTGCTCAGTGCTCACTGGCGATTGATTGCAGGTTCTTCGTCCTGAAAGAGTCCATTCTGTTCTACTACGCTCCGCGAGAGCACAAGCAGTTCCAGAAGACGAAATGTTTGAGTCTCCATCCAAAGGTGAATGGGGAGTGAACACACTTTGTTTCGCTGGAACCGTGTACCGAAGCTTCAGGGCATTCTGCCGGTGGGCGGTGCCACAACTGAGAAGCACTCCACCGAGAATCGTCATTACGGAGTCAAAATCTACAACCCAGAAATCAAGGTGCCGACTGCATACGGTTACTTAGTTATGTACGTACTACGTTATGTACTTCGTTATGTACGTACTTCGTATACGTACAAATCGTCTGTGAATGAAATGCTTACCGCACTTAGGTTATGTTACAAATGCCAGATATATGGGACACTAAATATGTTAATGTGTTTCTGGTTACTCTCGCTTCTAGAGTTGCCTGATTCTGGATTGCGCCACGCAGCTGCAGCAGGGCAAGTGGATCGACGCCATTCAGCAGGCCTCCAGAATGTGCGTGAGTTACGACCGCTCAGCGCCATCAGCAATCCCACAGGCGACAGCTGTGTCGTTTCTCCCTGTAGAACCCTGAAGAACACCCAGCTGGGCGAGTCGATGATCAAGGAACTGGAGGGTCAGGGCATGCGCCTTCACCAGGAGAAGCAGGAGTACGTGGAGAAGCTGCAGAGCGAGGCTAACGCCCTGCGACAGGAAATCGACAGGAACGAAGTACATCCTATATACTAAGCGGCACAGAGTCTGTCCGTTTGTTTGTTTGTTTGTCTGTCCGGCCATTTTCTCGCGACACAGTTGATGGATCCTGGAGATCTATAGATCAAAAGACCCGTCATTGACTGCGATTTGTCCCCTCCTATTTTAAAACTTTTGCAAATTGCTAAATTCCACAAAAATCATGAAAATATCGGCTGCACAGTACATTCTGACCACTAAGGAGTGGCTGATGGTTGCTTTCATGCACATTTCGCACCGGTTGTGTTACCATTCACTACAGAGTTGTCGCTGTGAGACACCGACGTGTATTCAAAGGCACGGGAACAGGTTCGAAGGTAAATGCAGGCACTGGCAAGGGCGCAGTGTCAAGAGACATTTGATGTATCTGAAATATCTTATGGGCTAAACACAAGCACCTATATTCAGAGTTGCGTGTAATCAAAGGCACGGGAGCAGGCACAATGGTAAATGCAGGCACTGGCAGGGGCACAGTGTCAGATGACATTAGATCTATCTGGAATCTCCTATGGGCTAAATGCAAGCATCCATGTGTTAGCTTCAGTGTATCCTGAGACATGGCAGCTGGTGCAACCCTAAAAGCAGGCACTGACAGAGGCACAGTGTCGAATGACTTTAGCTCTATCTGAATCTCCTATGGGCTGTTGTGAGCATTGGCTGTGCATAGGCCAATACATGTTGTGAGCAGTGGCTGATTTCCAAGGGTCGATACAAATGGCTCTGTTTCCATAGGTGTTCAGCTATAGATATACAGTATCGCCTATGGGCTAAGTGCACTAGTCCTATATACTAAGCGGCAAGAGTCTGTTTGTTTGTTTGTTTGTGTGTGGGTCTGTGGACGCCATAACTCTAGATACAGTTGACAGATCGCGATGATCTATAGCTTAAACTGACCGTCCTGGCCTGTAGTTGTGCATGAAGGTTTGTTGACTTTGGTCGATCTCTAAATTCCAAAATATTTCGCAAATATCAACTGCGCCAGTACATTTTGAGCACAGAAGGCACCACACGCTGTGACTGACGTTTGAGTCGCGACAAAAGCACTTACAAAAGCACTTTACAGCATCGCTATTCATGACAGAGTTGTCGTTGTGAGACTCCAAAGTGTATTCGCAGGCACTGTGTGCACTGGCAGGGGCGCAGCATCAAACTGCTTTGGATCAATGTCAACTGGCTTTAGATCTATCTGAAATCTCCTACGGGCTAAACACAAATGTCCACGGGCTAAAGCCAAGTGTCCATTGTGTATTTGCAGGCACAAGAGTTGTGTGAGGTTAAATGTAGGCACTGGCAGGGGCACAGTGCCAAATGGCTTGAGATCTATCTGAAATGTTCTATGGGCTAAACCCAATAATCTACAAGCTAAACCCAAGTGTCTATTGTGTATTTACTGGTACGGGAGCTGGTGCGAGCCTAAATGTAGGCACTGGCAGGCGCACAGTGTCAAATGACTTGAGATCTATCTGAAATGTCCTATGGGCTAAACCCGATTGTCTGCAGGCTAAACCCAAGTGTCTATTGTGTATTTACAGGCACGGGAGCTGGTGCGATCCTAAATGTAGGCACTGGCAGGGGCACAGGGTCGAATTACTTGAGATCTATCCAAAATGTTCTACGGCTAAACATGATTGTCTATGGGCTGAATCCAACGTTATTGACCATAGACAATCTCCTACTGGCTAAAGACTCTAGTCCTATATACTAAGCGGCAAAACTGTGTCCGTGTGTCTGTTTGTCTGTGTGCGCCATAACTCTAGCCACAGTTGATGGATCTTGATGGTCGACGGCTTAAACTGATCGTCAGAACACGTAGTTTTGCATCTTTGCTTTTAGAACTTTGACCAATAACTAAAATCCAAAATATTTCGCAAATATCGGCTGCGCCAGTACATTTTGAGCCCAGAAGGCACCAAACGCTGCGACTGAGTTCGATTTTGCGCCAAAAGCGCTCTACAATGTCACCATTCACTAAAGAGTTGTCGCTGTAAAACACAAAGTTTATTCGCAGGCACTGCATGCACTGGCAGGGGCACAGCATCAAACTACTCTGGATCTATGTCAAATGACTGAATGTCAAATGACCCATCTATCAGAAGTCTCCTACGGGCCAAAACCAAATGCCTACGGGCCAAACCCAAATGTCTACGGGCTAAAACCAAAAATCTACTGTGTATTTACAGACATGGGAGCTGGCGGGATCCGAAACGTAGGCACTGACAGGGGCACTGGGTTGAATGACTTGAAATCTATCTGAAATGTCCTACGGGCTAACCCCAATTGTCTAAGGGCTTAACCCAAGTGTCTATTGTGTATTTACAGGCACAGGAGCTGGTGTGATCCTAAACATAGGCACTGGCAGGGGCACAGGGCCAAATGACTTGAGATCAATCTGAAATGTTCTGTGGTGCGCTGAGTTCGATGATTGCATTATCTCCTTCATGCTCAGCAGATTACCCATGGACTACTATTGACCATAGAGATTCTCCTACGGGCTAAAGGCTCTAGTCCTTTATACTAAGCGGCAAAACTGTGTCCGTCTGTCTGTGGATCTGTCTTCTCCATAACTCTAGCCACAGTTGATGGATCGTGATGATCTATAGCTTAAACTGACCGCTATACACTGTAGTTTTGCACCTCCTATCTGAGAACCTTAGTTGATGACTAAATTCCACAATATTTCGCAAATATCGACTGCATCAGTACATTCTGAGCACAGAAGGCACCGCACTCTGTGGTTGACATTTGATTTCGCGCCAAACGCTCTTTGCAGTGTCACCATGTCATGTGGTTGTCGTGGTGAGAATCTAAAGTGTATTCGCAGGCACTGTATGCACTGGCAGGGGCACAGCATCAAACTGTTTTGGATTGATGTCAAATGTCTTTAGATCTATCTGAAATGTCCTACGAGCTAAACCCAAATGTCTACGGGCTAAACCCAAGTGTCTATTGTGTATTTACAGGCATGGGAGCTGGCGTGAGTCTAAATGTAGGCACTGGCCGGGGCACAGTGTCAAATGGCTTGAGATCAATGTGAAACGTCCTATTGGCTAAACCCAAGTGTCCTATGGGCTAAACCCAAAGTGGCTATTGTGTATTTATAGGCATGGGAGCTGGCACGATCCTAAATGCAGGCACTGGCAGGGGCAAAGTGTCAAATGACTTGAGATCTAACTGTTATGTCCTGCAGTGTGCTGAATTCAATGATCGCATCTCCTTCATGCTGTGTAGATTATCCATGGGCTATTGACCATAGAGATTCTCCTACGGGCTAAAGGCTCTAGTCTACATTACTATGCTAGCTAGGTGTAGTGTCTGTCCGTCCACGCTTGCCTTCCTAGCACTTCGCCACGCGACGCTTCAGCATGCGCCAGCCTCGCTAGCACTTCGCCACGCGACGCTTCAGCACGCACGCGCTAGGAAGCCAGCAGGACGCCAGCGGCGTCCCGCAGAGAAGCTCGCTCGCTTGGATCCATCGACCGCAGAAAATCAATCGCTGCACGGCCAGCGTCGCCTGTTGCTGACTGCCTTCAACGCAGGCTTTGCCTGAACAGTACGGCAATGCACGGTAGCAGAGCCTTGCAAAAGCGAACAGTGCGGCAGTGCGCGGTACAGCAGAGAACCTTGCGATGTGCAATTGCAACAGAGCCGAACAGTACGACAATGCTCGCGCAGGCAATTCTAGCCGCTTCAGCGACTATTTCGCTTGCAACAGGGCAGATCTTGCAACAGGACAGACTTTCTGCAACAGGACGCTGCAACAGTACAGACGTTACAACAAGATCGTCGCGCGAGGCGACGAGCGCCGTTGGCTCGCAACAGGAGAGACCTTTGCAGCAGGACACATTTTGCAACAGGACAAATCTTGCAACAAGACAGATCTTGCAACCGGAAAATCTGCCCGCTTTCTATCATTTGTTTTGCGCGGCGCTTTGTACGGCGATTTCGCGAGGCAGTCAGCGCTGTTGGCTTGCAACAGGACAGACTTTCTGCAACAGGACAAATGTTGCAACAGGACAGACCTTGCAGCAGGACAGATCTTGCAACAGGACAGACCCTGCAACAGGACAGATCTTGCAACAGGACAAATCTTGCAACAGGACAGACCCTGCAACAGGACAGATCTTGCAACAGGACAGATCTTGCAACAGGACAGATCTTACAACAGGACAGATTTTGCAACAGGACAAATTTTGCAACAGGACAAATCTTGCAACAGGATGGTCGCGCGAGGCGACCAGCGCCATTGGCTCGCAACAGGACAGACCTTCTGCAACAGGACAGATTTTGCAACAGTACACATCTTGCAACAGGACAGATCGTGCAACAGGACAGACCTTGCAACAGGACAGATTTTGCAACAGGACAAATCTTGCAGCAGGACACATCTTGCAACAGGACACATCTTTCAACAGGACAGACCTTGCAACAGGACAAATCTTGCAACAGGTCAGACCTTGACAATGAACAGGGCGGACGTTGCGGCGCGCGCGCGAGGCGACAGCGCCGTTGGCTCACAACAGGACAGACCTTGCGACGGACAGACCTTCAACAGGACAGATCATGCAACAGGACATTACGGCCATTGACGATTGCATTACATGCAATTCAGATCACAGAAATTCTTCTGCAACAGGAAGGAACGGCTAGTACATACGTACATAAGTTTGCTTTGAATGGGATTCACTTCCAGTTTCGCAACTGGATGAATAGCTTTATTTGTTCAGGAACTGAAACGTCTTGTGGCTGAAGTGGACGCAGAAAAGAACAAGCTGTCGAAGATGGCCGACAAACTGAACGCTGACCTCGACAACATCAGAGGGTACACACTGACTAATGCACTGATGACAGCTAAACAAGAGGGGTCCAAACCAGCTGGGTCTGCATTTCTCCGTTCACTCCTCTTCAGAGAGCTCGAGCTGGTCAACCAAGAGCGCGACACACTGGAGCAGGAGAAACTGAATTTGAACAGCAAGACAGAGCACTTGGGCGGCGTGCTGGAGGTGCGGTGCCTATCGACTACTCTTATACTTCTGTCCAACTGAAATCCACAATTCAGTCGCTGAAGCTCGAGCGGTCCAGAATCGAAGACGAGTTGCGAATGCGCACTCTGGAGAAGCAGCGCTTCGCCGAGGAGAACAACTCGCTGTCGACGACGACCGTCCAACTGCGACAACAGAAGGAGACCATTGAGAAACGACTCTCGCGCATCAACAAGGAGAGACTGGACATCGAGGAGAGGTGGGAGAGTGGAGTCTTCACAAAAATGAAAACGGGTTGAAAGCCACTAGCCGAGCCTTTTCAGACTTCGCGAGAACGAGAGAAAGACTTGCGTGCTGGAGTCGGAGAAGAACTACTACAGCAACTACGCCAAGGAGCTCGTCACCACGTTAAAGGTGCTGTACAGTAACTTAACCTGCTGATCTTCAGCTGGCCTTTTGCTGATCTTCTGGCGGTTGTGCGGATCTTTGTATGGCCGTTAGAGAAGAGCTACACTACAGTGGAGATCGACACATCAGTAGATTCCCCAGATGATTTAATGAAGACTGGTCTTTGTTGTGTGAAGATTAAATGAGTATTTGGAAGCTATGAGTGATTTCCTAGTTGAAAAGATCCTCTAACTTTAAAACACTCACCGTGTTGACCTCACTGTGTTGACTGTGTGTCCTCCAGTGTTGACAAAATATGAACACTGATAGAGCCCGACAAGATGCATCCAACGCATGTTACTGCAAGTTGCTAAGATGCACCATTCACAAGTTGTGGAGTGTCCAAGTTTGAGCACTTCAACAAAGAGCTCATAGGAACCAGAATTGGTCTTCCAAGAGAATTTTCTTCAAGCTGCAATTTTGATTGAGATTTGTTTCAGCATGTTTCTAGCCAGTACTCTTCCCTAACAAACACCAAAAGAATCGCAATTAAATGTTAGATCTGGTGGAAAATTCTGATGGAAGACCAATTTTGGTCCTACAAAGCCTATGTCAAAGCGCTCAAGCTTTGATTGACATGCCATATCTCATATGATATACTGTAGAGACTTGCAGTAATATGCGTTGGATGCATCATGTCGAGCTGTATCACATGTTCAAATTTTGCCAACATTGGAAGAATCGAATTTCGCACTGGTGCATGCTTTACATTTTGTGGATCTTTTAACTGGAAAATCATGCATAACTTCAGAAATACTCACCCAGTCTTCTCACAACAATAATCAATCTTCATAAAATCGTCTGGTGGATCTACTGATGTGTCAATCTCTGCTGTAGGTCTTCTCTAGCAGCCGTACCAAAGATCCGTACAACTACCAGAAGATTAGCAAAAGGCCAGCTGAAGGTCAGCAGGTTAATCTCGGAACTGAGCAGCATGCGTCGTACGGAAGAGCTAGCAGCTATACCATCCTTTCGTTACCGATCTGTCACCAATACGACTACAGCACCTCAACAATGCCTTTATAAATGAAGTGCTTGTAACATCTGCAGGAAGTCAATGCTCAGAAGGAGTCGACGGAGTCAGAGTTGAAGGACGAGGTTGTGGCCAGACTGTCAGCAGAGAAGCAGCTGCAGGCCGCTGAGAAGGCCATGGAACACCTGGAGATGGCCCTAAAGCTCAGCGGAGCCCAGATGAACGAACTCACTGAGCAGATCATGCCCGACGTTCGACGGCTGAAAGGTGAGTGAGAGAAAGCGTTTTTCATCCTCTGTTTGTTAAGAAGCCAAGCGCTGAAAAGTGAAGTTCGGGAGTTGACGGTTGCTTGGCCGGTCCCATCGTCTGCAAAAGTTGATTTCGGATATTCGTAAGCAACTGCGTCACTCAATCATTCGCTGTTTCTTCCCCTCCACAGCCTACTTCGAGGAGATGGCAGAGGACGCGAGGATGGACGCCCAGCGGCCGATCATCATGCAGAACGCCGTCTACGCGCGCAAGTCCCTGCTGAGGAGGAACGCCAATCGCCTGAGACACTCCTGCAGACTGGCGGCCAGCGTCTCTGCCAACTGCCCACCGGCCTCCGCCCTCAAGAGGAGCTACAGCGCCCGACGAGCCTCTGCCCCCACCCCACCCATCACTCCTCCGAAACCACCACAAGCGAATACGCCACAGCCACAAGCACAACAGTCAGTGGAGGAGAAGCTTCAGGAAAAGGAGAAGAAGCAGGCCTCGAACGAGCTTCTGTGAAGTTCGGTCAATGGCTTTGGAGAATACGATGCGTCTGTATTTGTCATGGGCCCTTTCGACTAGAATATTCAGTCTGTCTTTGTGTCTATGTGTGTAGGTGCCTGTTCGGTACTGAAGTGAGCAGGTACACTATTGGGCTCGGGCTTCTGATCGAAGCGGTTAGTGCGCAATGATCGCACACCGGTTCGGTCGTGAATTACCGTAAGCAAAGACCTAGCCGTCTATGAAGGTTCGTCATAAATTACCGGTTATCAGCCCACTTATAGCAACTGTGCTCCGCGTTTAGGCTACCGTGCTGTCGTACATGTGTGCACGCCAGTTTTACGGACGATGTACAAGCAAACGCAACTCGTTTTGAAGTATGTATGAAGCTCATTTGTGTCCTCCGGAGAAAAGTGGGTAGTGCAATAGAGATTCCAGCAAGACACCAGCGACGCTGTCATTCTTCA